>JAUIZM010000203.1:0-86829 GCA_030848705.1 Heracleum sosnowskyi | reverse complement strand
GATCTTGCCACCCCTAATAATGAATAACCAAGTATTTGTTTATTCAGGTTCAAGCATTATAGAGAATCCTCCTTCCGAAGCAGTCTGGCAAAATGGAGAATGGATTCATGAAGTAAACCAATCATTCCCAGATGCTTCAGAGTACAGTTCCCAACTCGATACCATTCCAATCATCAACCCTACAACACCCTCAACGACGACACCTATAATAAACCCTACGAATCCTCCATCACCAACAACGACAACACCGACATTCAACCCCGTGCCACCAATCACACTCAACCCCATGCCACCAACCATGACCAATCCCGTGCCACCGATCATACTCAACCCCATGCCACCAACAATGACCACAACCCCGACTACAACACCGACAAGTCCAACTACAATCACTCCTGCATCCACTGGTGGATCTTGGTGTGCTGCAAATCCAACTGCTTCAGAAACTGCATTACAAGTAGCTCTTGACTACGCTTGTGGTTATGGAGGTGCAGATTGTTCTGCAATTCAACCAGGTGCCACTTGTTACAATCCAAACACCCTTCGAGATCATGCCTCATATGCTTTCAATGACTACTACCAGAAGAATCCAGCACCCACTAGCTGTGCTTTTGGAGGAGCAGCACAACTTTCCAATAATGACCCAAGTAAGATACACTCTGGACAAATTATCCTCTTACTAAATTCCCTACTACTATAATAAACAACTCAAACAAGTACCATTTCAACATGATTAATTTTCCGGATCCAAACATTTGAACTTATTCCAAAGTGCATAGAAACTCTTTCTGTACTAATTTCACCGGCATTGCTCATATAAATCTCAAAAGAACGATTATCACTGCTCCGTGCAGAAGGGTTATAGTTTATGTTCTGTAGCTGACATTATAATATTTGGTGTTTTTAAGTTTCATTATGTGTTAATCTTATTTCAGGTTCTGGCAGTTGTCGTTTTTCAACACCTAAGACCACTTCAAGGTATATTCATGACAATCCAGGTTTAACTATTCTGTTCTAACAAAAAAATACACTAACAAGTGTACGCATGTTTCAATTGCAGCATAAGCCCGTCAGTCAATCCTTCACCGGTTTATCCAACTCCTACCTCTCCTAGCGCACCAACAGGATACGACTCTATACCTAGTCCACCAACAGGATACGACTCCATGCCTAGCCCACCAACACTTGATGGTACAAAACCAACAGGTTTTGGTGGCGAACCAACAGAATCACCCAATTCAGCAGATTTCACATCATTCAACTCCAAGTTTCTGTTCACGATGTCATGTCTAGTAGTATCACTAATTGCAGCAGAGTTTTAAGCAGAAGAAGATGAAAGCCAGTAACTCACACCACCTGATAGCATCTTACCCAGTGGCTTACAGTACTTTACAAGTTTCTACGGAGGCATTGCTCACTGAACAATGAGGAATCCATCTCAGGATCTTTTCCTCGCATCATTGTATTTTTCATATATTATGGCTTTTAGCCAGATTAGAAACCAGATAACAGGATTAAGAGCACAGTAATTGAGAGGGTTCGTTATAGCTACTATTAACTTAGATTACTGTTAGGACTGTATTTAGTGTAGAGCATGCAACAACTATAAACTGGCTTCATGTAAAATAGAACCGGTGTGTTGTCTGGGACAGATTATAACGTAATATGGAGCAAAACGGAATCACGGCCAGGCATTTTTTAACTCGAGGTGGTTAAGCACAAATTAAGAAATGCATTTTAACCATTTTTATTAAGAAAGAGCACTTACAAATATGCAAACTAAGAAACCAACAAGCCAGCAGAAAATCTGTCATGCCTATGCATTTTTAAGTTATGATAAATAACTAAATTTACAGTTTTGTGGATTGTTTAAGTGCATAAACCTAAATTTTGTGCGTGAGTATCTTGTAATTGACCTTACCTAGAAAAACTTGATCATATCAGTCAATAGAAAGACACAAATCCAAAATCTAAGCATGCTTCAGGTGATCTTTAATATATCTACATATTACTACTTATAAACTGATTTCTGCAGGGTATTATCATGATATCAAGAAATTGCAATGACTTGGAGGCGACATCAAAAATACAAGTAGCCATCTTTACGATGTATATATTTGAACTTCGGTGTATACCTAAAATTCTTATTACAAGGTTAAAATTAACTTTATTTCTAGAAAGTATTTCCGTACTTTCTATCCCTTGATTTAGGTTAATAATATACAGACTGCTACATCAATATTAAAAACCAACCAAGAGCAAGCATGGCACTGCAAGGACACAAATGATGCAAATCGTAGCAATTACGGAACCTTGATCAAATGCCTTCTGTAAGCTGCCTGCTCGTAAAAAATGCTGGAAAGCCAAATATGCAGCAATAGCCAAGGAAAGGATAACACCTTCTTGTTTTCCCCTGAAGTGAGATACTGTAAGATACATGCAATGCTTAAAAAGTAAAGGATATCAGTTATCTGGCAGGTAGTTTAAGTACCTTAAGTTCATGACTTGATTAGGAGCAACCAAAACTACAAGTAAAGCAATAAATGGCAACTCCAGTTCACCTAGAGCAAAGAAGACACAGGGTTAGATCTCAAATGTGATTTGTTATTTTACAAAATTTAAAAGATATACTAGAACTTCAAATGTAAATGTCAACAATGAATGGAGTTCTAGTTTTTTTGTATTATCTTTTTGTACCCATATGCACTAAATGATATAGGGGATGAATTGCATGGTAACTGATAGATGCCACATTAGAAATTCTCTCAAAAAAACATTGATCTATCGCTACCATAAGTTGCTCAAAACACTGTACTCCAGTGGACAGAATAGACTAGTACTGACTAACAATATACTATAGCAAGGAGGAAAGCTGTGATCTATTCGTTTCTTTTTTAAACAGCTAGGAACTAGGGGAATCAAACAGTTTGCTTGACACCACAGCACAAAGGTGTTACAGGAGATCGAACAAAAACATTTTTAAAAAAAGCCAGGAGTTTGTAATTTATAGAGAGTTCAAGAAATTTTGAGTTGACAGGGGTCAGCATTGTGAGCTATATTCCTAAAATAACACTTTAAAGTGTGATGGAATGACAAGTCTGGTGAAGAAATCTGGACGGGCATTGATTGCTCTATACCTCTGAATTTTTGTGCAAATCAAATTCACAACTGAAGTGGAGAGAGATCAATATTTGATGCACAGTTGCATGGTTTAAAAGTTGGTTCTCTTACATAATTTGATACATGATACAACAGATTGAGGAAAATTAGAACTATTGAACATTATTCAGAGGAAAGGAATGTGATAACCAACTGAGCAGGTGAGCTGACACATAATCAGAAAGTGGGAGAAGAATCCGACAACTCTGATAATTAGCAACTAAGGTATACACGCACGGCCCAGACACAGTAAAAATACTTTTTATGGATATGTTCTGAGGTTTTATGTCTTGATCCTTGTTTTATTGCACAACTCGCGGTTGATTTTAAACAACTTTTAGTTGTACTATTCTACTTGAGACTTAAAAATTACAGAGGATTAATGCAGTAAGTAGATGATATATCATTCACTTGGAAGTAAATAAAAAAGAAGTACATGTGTACCAGGGATAAAGAAAAAGAGACGTATTAAGAGAGCCAGAAAAACAGTCCAAACACCGTATTCTCCCCTGCAAATCATGACAATAGCAAAAGCAAGCTCTTAAGCCACATTAATTATCATCACAATGATGACAAAGATTACATAGTGATTCCTAGCCGAAATAAGTAGTATAACGAAACACTAGATAATGAGGGCGGAAGACGTACTTGATCCACGAGACGATGGCTGCAGGTGCTTGTAGAGCAAATATAGGAACAATAAAAGATTTCTGTATCGGAGTGCCTTTTGCAACCATTAATACCCTATAATGATACGGAGTTACTTGTTAGAACTTATCATAAAGTATTTTTGACCTCGCAACATCATCCTTTAAGTCCGCTAGATGGCCTTCCAAAACAAATCTCTAGGCAATGTCTAATTGTGACAAATTCAACTAGAATTAGATGCTAGTGATCTACATGAGTTCCAGTTCCGAAACCATCACAAAAGATGATTAACAAATGTAGAATTTAAGATGATTAACTTTAGTACAAGCAAAAACTCGGGTCAATTTTATTTCATAAGAATACTATCTTACATCTCCATAAGATTAAAAATACTGAGGCTCGAACTAATTTCCAATCGCTTTGTATTACACCACCACGAGATTAATGATACGGAGTAACAGTGCTAGATTAAACAGTCCCCTAAAATGAGCCAGAATGTGATCAAAGATACTTCATAAAATCATTTTAAAGGATAGAAGTATAGTCGAAGTATTATTATCTTTCGGACTAAAATTCCCTCTTATTTCAATTTTTCCAGACTCAATAAAACCAAACCAAACTGTCTAGTGTCTACGCAAACTTAATACAAAATCGCAAATGCAAAATGTAACTAGAGTAGAAACAACATCATAATCGTAAAAAACAATTAAAGTAAAAATAAGGAGTAATACGCAGATGCAATGGTGCCAATCCATTGAAGATTACGAGGCGAAAACAATGCTGCTCCTCCTCCACTGTAGCAAACTGCACCTCCAAAACGACGTCGTTTTGGCTGGACTAAATTCAATAATCCTCCTCCATTTCTAGACTCAATTGAAGATGATCTAGAAAAAACAATTAAAAATTGTAGTAATAGAAATAATTAAATAAAAAAAATACGTGTTTATATTGCGAAGAGTAGAAGGATGTTGAGTGTATGTACCTGAGAGGAGTGAAGGAGGTGGGAGAGAGAAGCAGGTGGCGTTGAGGTTGAGATTTTAGAGAGAGAAGGTTGGGGTGAGTGTAGAGAGAGAATGTGGGAGATGTTGAGAGAGAAAGCGCCATTAGTGTTTAACTGTGGTTTGCTAATTTTACACACAATTTTATCGTTTCGAAGTGGTATTAATTCAGATCGATACTTAAAAATGTGGGACCAAGCAAATTAAATTTACCCGTGTGTTGAAAATAATTATTCCCACAACTATTCTATTTTAATGATATAAGAGAGGACCCTCCCTCCTTTTCACGGTTTTCTTTTTCTTTTTCTCCTAGCAGTTGTCGGCGGGATCTTCATCGGTTTATGTCATTTTAATTTTATTTTGTTTGTTTAATTAAATTTCATTTTAATGAATTTTGGTCCCAATTCATTTGAGTTTTGTTTATCCTCTTCTTGTGAGAGCTTGGTGTATTTTGGTGATGTTAGATTGTGTAATTTTCAAGGTTTTGATTCAGTGATGAAGATTTCTATGAAATTACAATTACGATCGATAGTTCAAACTGGTTGTGACGAAAAGGTACATGTGTATATATCAAATTCAACAAATCGTTTGATTGTCTCTCGATGAAGACTGTAATCAGTGATATGATATATTTTACATTTGTTCGACTCGATTGTTTTGTAGATGCCGTATGGTTTTTCATTAATAAATTAATTTTCGTTTAAAAAAAAATGATAAAAACTTATAAATTTGAAACATATTCTACCTCGAAGATATCGGTTGGACTTCTCCAATTTAATTTCTCAAAAAGAATTGTACTAGTATGTAGCAGATGACTCTCTAGAAAATAAAAATAATAAATCACTTGAAAATAAAATTAGGAAACATACAAGATATCACTCACTGTTATACCACGTGAAATTTGTAGTATATAAATATATTTATTACCAAGCTACCCCATTTCATGGATATCATACCCCACTCCCAAAACGGATCATATCTTTATTTTTGCCGACTTAAATTTCTTCTTTCATGTGAAATACAATCTACTTGCTGCGTTAAAGGAGCTACTGCAGCTAAAGGGGTCCATGTCATGACGGTTACGGTCGGCTAACCCGTAATCGCTTCGCTGAAAAGACCCGTATAAATTAGATTGGTACGATTCGAGTCAAATCAACACAAACCATTACGTTACTGTAAAATGATGCGTTCTCGAGTTGAGAATATATGAACCTTAATCGGACCGACACGGCCCGTTTGAACCGCACCCAGGGGCGTAGTCAGGAATATAAGTTACCGGGGTCAAAAAAAATTCAACGTACAAAATAATCAAGAAATTTTAAATACCTTCATATCCCTGATTACATAATAAAATTAGTGGGGTCAAAATTGAAATATAGTACTAGAAAAATTATTTTTTTAGTGGGATCAAAAATAAAATTTAATACTAAAACAAGAAGATTTAGAAAAAAATTACATATAAATTATAAAAAAATTATAATTTTAGTGGGATCAATTATCCCGCGGTCAATACATTGACTACGTCCCAACCACACCCACCCGCGTAAATCGCGTGAATCGGCACGGCCGGTTTGTGCAGCAACGGATGTGACTTCCATTATGAATGCTCTAAGCAAAGCATATTTGAGCAGCGAAAGATAACATCTTTTTATTATTTTTCAATTGTGAGTCAAGTCCATAATAACCTTACTGAATAGCAAAAGAAAATATTGGATATTTAGTGATCGACTAGATTTTTAAGGTAATTTATCATACTCTACTTAAAAGTAAATATAATCTTATTAAATGGACACTTATATTTTTCAAATATTAGTAGCGTGATATATTTAATTTAGATTATAAATAATCTTTTTAGATTTAAAAATTTAGGTATATTAAAATCGATTTTTAAATAATTTGACAAAATGTAATATTTACTAAAATTTTAAATTACTTTTTAAAATTCATCGATAATCATTTAGAGTTTCATATATTAATATGTTAATGCGGTTTGTTCCATTTTTTTAGAGAGGAGTCATCTCAAATTAATTGTAAAATATTTTTTTAATTAATAAAACTTGAGGTACCGTCCTCTTTTATTTCAAAAATGTTCGTATAATTTTAAATAATATTTAATCGAATTAAAAGTATAAAAAAAATTGAACCGCATAACTCGTCCGCCAACTCGGTCGAGCCGTGCACGGGTTACTCTTCCCCGGAACCGCCTCGCCCCACCCCGACCCGTCGCCACAGACGTGACGTTCCCGTCCCCGGCCTTCAGCAACTCGGCACGGCCCGACTCGATCGCTCGTCTGGTCACCTCTAACTACGGCTCATCTTATCCAGCTTCTCATGTAAAGGCTTCGTGAAATGTATTAAAAGAAAATGAGAAATGTTAGTGTTCTCAAAAGTATTCCTAAATTGATTTCTGAATGCTTAGTTGATATGAGTTAATTGGTTGTGTATTTTAAATGTAAAAAAAATTCATGTATATTTATATGCGCTTCATAAATTAAATTATAACACTTGACATTTGAAAATAAATTCGGGAATTATTTCGAGTTCTCTAGCATTGCTCAAAGAAAATATTACAATATAGCTGCATGGTTGTAAATTTGGGAAAACTAGTCAATCGTGAAATCAAATAGAGATTAATCGAAAAAATGAGAATTAATTAGACTGATTAATCGAACCCAAAAATTGAATAAATTTTAACATTTTAATAAAATTTAGGAGTAAGACTAGAGCCTCCAACAAGAGTATCTAAAAATTATACATAACAATATGATAGACAAGGAACATTTTTTAATTTGTGGAGACCCTTCTAAATTGGAGATCCTGGAGACCTCCTTAACTACCCTAGGATTAAATCTAATCTAAAGGTAGCAATAAACTCTATACACATTCATTTTACACCTCAGGAATACAAAACAAAATAATTATTATTTCTTTTAGAATTTCTATTTTCTCATCTCTTTCACCTTCTGTAACGTCCGAACACTAAAAATATTATATCAAACAATAAGATTTTTCTAGCATCTTTTAATCACTCTATTATTTTATTTAAACAATCACATTGAATTAAGAGGTGTAGATGTCCTGCACTCTTATATCGCGGAACATAGAAATATGGCATGCAGTATTTGATTCTTTTTTATGCAAAACATAGTGCAGTACCTGTACCTATTCATGTGTATCATGTGTTGCATATTCTGTGTGAAAAAGGCATACAATTATTTTTTTTCAATGTCGTACACCTTACCTGACGAGGAAGTGTGTTGTACTGCAGTTTGGGAAGTGTGTCATGTACTGCAGTTTGGGAAGTGGGTACTGTAAATTATAAGTTGGAGGTGTAATATATATTGCATGTTAGAACTAGAATTTTCAGAATTCTGTCTATCAAGATAAGTTTACATACATGATAACAAATGTGTACGATGATTATACTCTTTGATTTACGGTTAAGATATTGAAAAGTATTGTTTTATATATGAAATGGAGCAAATGAGCAATGCGACTACGTTGGTACTTGGAAGTTGACGTGATGTGAAAACAATCCCGGTCTCCAGGTCTTCAACTTAATGTTGGTCTTCACTAACTTTACTCTCTATATATATCTATATTATTATATTAAAGACGAAACATTGAAAGTTTTGTAGTCTGGTAAAGTTTTTGTAGTCTGGTCACTCAATTTATAGCCGTTAGATATTTCTGATCAAATCGATGAGAATCGTTAGATGAAATATTAAAATTATTATGTAGAATATCTTTTCTATTTTTTCTAACTAAAACATCTCATTTTCCAAAAATATCGCAGGCGGTTTCATTTAATAAAATAACATAATAAGGTTATAATTTCTAATAACTAACTCATTACCATTTTTAGCCAAAGCGTATATTCTTTTTTATATTTTCTAACAAAAAATTCTACTTTTTTATTTTTCCTGAATAAAACATCTCATTTTCCAAAAATATCACGAACAGATCTATTTAATAAAATAAAATAATAATATTATAATTATTAATGACTAACCGATTAGCTTTTTTCCTAAACGTATATTCTTTTTTATATTTTTTAACTAATATTTATCCTAACTAAAACCTCAAAAATATCACGGGTTATTCCATTTAGTAGCATAAAATACTAATATTATAAATCTATCTATCTATACTATCAATAGTATCTATCTATATTATATTATTAACTACGAAACATTAAAAGTTTGGCCGGTATAGTACATGTTTTTTGGTACTTCGTGATTTTACTTAATTACCCTTACTTAATTTAAAAAAAACTAATATTATATAATAAGACATATTTATATTCGATTACCTTTTTCAGCTAAAACATATTACCTTTTCTATTTTTTTTCTTTAAAAAATTCCTCATTTTCCAAAACTATCATGGGCAATTACCTTTTTTTAACTAAAACATCTACATTTTCTATTTTTACTTAATAAAACTCCACATTTTCCAAAAATATCATGGGTAAACCCTTAATTGTTAATTTTAAAAACCTATTTTAATTCTATTTTTACTTACTAAAACCCCTCATTTTCCAAAAATATCACGGACAATTAACTTTTTAACTAAAATATGTTACATTTTCTATTTTTATTTATTAAAACCCCTCATTTTCCAAAAATATCACGGGTAAATCTTTAATTATTTATTTTAAAACTTATTTAATTCTATTTTTACGTACTAAAACCCCTCCTTTTCCAAAAATAACACGGGTAAACCTTTAAATATTTATTTTAAAACCTATTTTAATACTTTTAGTTTTTTAAAAAAGTTTACCTATTTTAACATATTTAATTATTTTTAAAAAAAATACAATTAATTAAATATTATAACATAAATAATCAAATAAAAACTATTAAAAAAACAATCTGTGCATCGCACGGGTTTTAAGCTAGTATTATTATTAAAGCCGAAACATTGAAAGTTTTGGTTTTCAATTTTCGGTCGGTTTTGGTTTTCGGTCTTTTATTCTATTTAATAAATAATAAAAATATATAAATATAGTAACTAGATGATCGAATTTTTTTTTCTAACAAAATCTACTTTTTTTCCAAAAATATCACGACAATTAACTTTAAATTAAAATATATTATCTTTTATATTTGTTATCACTAAAATCTTTATTTTCCAAAAATATGAGGTGCAATCCTTACTTATTTATTTTAAAACCTATTTTAATACTGTATTTAATAAATAATAAAATAATATAAAAATAGTTAAAACATTTTTTTCTAAAAAAATCTACAAGTTATTAAAACACATCTAAAAATATTACGTGCAGTTACTTTTTTTAATTAAAACATGTTAAATTTTCCATTTGTCCTTATTAAAAAACTTACTTATTTTAACATGTCAACGTATTTTTTTAATAAATACAATTAATATAATTAAAACACTTCTAAAAATATCACGGACAATTACTTTTTTTTATTAAAACATGTTAGATTTTCTATATGTCCTTATTATTAATATTATTTTATTATAAAATAATATCAATAATACCTCATTTATCTTCCTCAGCCCCATATGTATTTTTTAATATTTTTTTTATGTTCCAATTAATATTTAAGTTTCTCATTTTATAATTAATCATATTAATTTTTACTTTTATTTTAATATTTTCCGTTCACATTAAATTTTTTTAGTTTATTATTTTTTAAGACTCGTGTCTTGCACGGGTTATAGGCTAGTATATATTAAAGATGAAACATTAAAAGTTTTTGTAGTCGGTTTGTAGTCTGGTCCTCCATAGTTTGGTTATCCAATCTCTAACTGTTGGATCTTTTAAATTAAATTAATGAGAGACATTGGATATAATACTAAATATTTTTTGATATATTGTGATTTTACTTAATTGCCCTTACTTAATTGTACTTCGTGTTTATACTTAATTACCCTTACTTATTTATAAAAAAATATTATTAAATAATAATATTACCTATTTATAACCAATTACCTTTTACACCTAAAATATATTACTTTTTTTTTCTGAAAAATTTCCTTACTTTTTCAAAAATATCACGGACAATTACTTTTTTTAACTAAAACATATAAGCTTTTTATTTTTGCTTACTAAAATCTCTCATTTTCCAAAAATATCACAGACAGTTTCATTTATTAAAATAAAATAATAAAATAATAATTGTTAATAACTAACCAATTACCTATTTTAGCCAAAGTGTATATTCTTTTTTATATTTTCTAACTAAAATTTTTACTTTTCTATTTTTCTAACTAAAACCTCTCATTTTCCAAAAATATCACGGGCGATTCTTTTTAATGAAATAAAATAATAATATTTATAATTACTAATAACTAACTGATTAGCTTTTTTTCCCCAAAGCGTATATTCTTTTTTATATTTTCTAACTAAAATTTTTCTTAAGTAAAATCTCACATTTTTCAAAAATATCACATGCAATTTGATATAGTAACATAAAATAGTAATATTACAAATACTAATAATTAACCGATTACAAATACTAATAATTAACCGATTACCTTTGTTAGTCAAATCATATATTCTTTTTTATATTTTTTAACTAAAATTTCTCCTTTTCTAAAATTATCGCAAACGATGTCTATCTATACTATACTATTATATAATAGCTGAAACATTGAAAGTTTTGATTTCAATTTTTGGTAATCAATACTATTATATAAAGGAGAAGACGGGGGCGTTGGGGTGGCGGCTCTCTGATCGCTTCGTTCTATTTTTCTAATTTTCTCAAATTTTTGAATTAATAATATTAAAGATACGAAAAAATCTCAATTACCTTTTAAATATTTACTAATAGAGGAAATTAAATATACAATTTTAATATTATTGCCTTTAAAATCTTTAATAATGGAGGAAAGTAGATATACTATTTAAATCAAAAAATTTACTAATGGAAGAAAGTAAATATACAATTTAAATATTCAACTGAATTTTTTATTAGAAAATATCTCAATTAATTTTTAAGTCTTTCTTAATGAAAGAAACTAAATATACATCGATCATCAATATACTTATATAAAGGAGAAGACGGGGACGGTGAGGTGGCGGCTCTCAAATTGCGTCGTTCTATTTTTCACAATTTTTCACAATTTTTAATAGTAATAATTACAACTTCCTTTATTATTTTCGATTTTGTAGGAAGAAAATTGAAAAATTACAACTTCCTTTATTATTTTAAATTTTGTAGGAAAGGAATCAATAGAACTTTCTTTTATTTTCAAAATTGATAGAACTTTCTTTTATTATTTTCAAACTTGATAGAACTTTCTTTGAATTAGAAAATTACAACTTTCTTATTATTTTCGAATTTGTAGGATCTTATGTTAACAGTTACAATTTATTTTCAATCTTGATAGAACTTTCTTTTATTATTTTCAAACTTGATAGAACTTTCTTTTATTATTTTCAAATTTGTAAGATTGGAGGAATTAGAAAATTACAATTTCCTTATTATTTTCAAAATTTTAGGGTCTTATGTTAAAACTTCCTTATTATTTTCAAACTTGATAGAACTTTCTTTTATCATTTTCAAATTTGATAGAACTTTCTTTGAATTATAAAATTACAACTTCCTTATTATTTTCGAATTCGTAGGATCTTATGTTAATAATTGCAATTTTCTCTTTTATTATTTTCAAACTTGATAGAACTTTCTTTTATTATTTTCAAACTTGATAGAATTTTCTTTTATTATTTTCAAATTTGTAAGATTGGTGGAATTAGAAAATTACAACTTCCTTATTATTTTCAAATTTGTAGGATATTATGTTAAAACTTCCTTATTATTTTCAAATTTTTAGGATCTTATGTTATTAATTACAATTTCCTTTTATCATTTTCAAATATGTAAAAATGGAATTGGAAAATTGCAAATTTGTAAGATTTAATGTTAATTTCTTTATTACTTTTGAATTTTTAGGATCTAATGCATTATTATTTACAACTTTCTTTCGTATTTTTAGAATTTGCAATAATTATTCATATACGGACCCTAACTCAAACAGTTTCTTTCGTTCCTCAACATCTTCTTTAACGACTAAAGAGTATACTTATAAGAAAAGTTGTATAGATTTTATAAATTAACTTAATATCTGAAAGGTAAGTTACTATTTAATACTTTTTGACTTTTAAACATAATGGATTTTCATGTTATTCACCTTACAAACACCTATAAATTAAAGGTCATTCATAACAAAACATCTACACCGAAACTTTTTTACATAGCTCCAAATCTTTACAACCATATTTATAATCAATATAACTATGGCCTACACCATGTTGGATGTTTTGAACGACGACAGCTATACCTGGATGATAAGAGTACGAATGGGTAGAATGTGAGAATCTGTCAATCCAAATACTGAAGAACTGATCAGTCGACATGATTTTGATCGATGAAAAGGTTAATAAATCAATATACTCATAACTTATTAGTTTGTGAAATTGTATGACAATTAACTTTTCTAAGATATGTTGTATGACAGAAAAATTTGATCCATGCTACGATCCCAAAGATTTTGGTCTCTCGGTTCAAAAATCTTTTCGAGGACGGCTCCGTGTACAACATCAAAAATCTGAAAGTTGTTTCAATTACAGGGAAATATAGACCATTATCACATGGGTCTAAATTGTTCTTCATGCGCATAACGTCGCCTAAGAGATTGGAAGAAGGCATCGTCAACATATCACTGCATGGATTTCAGTTCATATGTCCGGATATGATTGATGCACGTATTAATGACACTAACATACTCTCAGGTATTTTGATGCAATAATATATTAGAGTAATATATAAGTAATACTATTATATAAGTTAAAATTTAAACTATAATGTTCTAATATTATCTTTTCTAATATACTATATAAATATAAGTAATATTATATGTTTATATTGATTTTTATCAATATAATTGTTTTATATATATATGGCAAAGGTATCGGTCCAAGAAAATAAAAAATCAAACTATATAAACAAAAAGAATATGTAAATAATTTATAATATTACCTACCCAAATGCAAATTTTACAGGATATATTTTATTTGATAATTTATATAATTTTGTAGATATCTATTTCATAAATTTTGTTCTAATATTCTTTTTTTTAACAAATATATTCTAACGCTGCTGCGAAGCGCGTCTTAGTAACCTAGTCATCAATATCTTTATATATATAAAGGAAAACCCCCAAGAGCTCTCAGATCGTTCGAAAACTATTTATCTATTTTTATAGAGCTCCTGAATTTTAATTCAATAAAATTAAATTTTCGTATTTAAATTCGAATTTATAGGATAGAAAAATATCAACTGCCTTTTAAATCTTACTAATTGAGGAAACTGATATACAATTTTAAGATTCTTTTCTTTCTCAATTTTGATTCAATAAAATGAAAATTCCTTATTTAAAGTTGAATTTATATGATAGAAAAAATCTCAATTGCCTTTTAAATCTTTACTAATAAAGAAAACTAAATATAACTATATATTTATTTTTCTAGAGCTCTTGAATTTTAATTTAATATGATTAAATTTCTTTATTTAAATTAAAATTTATAGGATAGAGAAAATATCAATTGCCTTTTAAATTTTAGTTAATGGAGGAAATAAAATATACAATTTTAATAGTATTTTCTTTCTCAATTTTAATTCAATAAAATTAAAGTTACTTATTTAAATTTGAATTTATATGATAGAAAAAATCTAAATTGTCTTTTAAATCTTTGTTAACGGAGGAAACAAAATATATACTTTTAATTCAATAAAATTAATTTCCTTATTTAAATTGGAATTTATTGGATAGAAAAATATCAAATACCTTTAAAACTTTAATAATGGAGGAAACTGATATACAATTTCAAGATTCTTCCCTTTCTCAATTTTTATTCAATAAAATGAAAGTTCCTTATATAAATTTGAATTTATAGGATATAAAAAATCTCAATTTCCTTTTAAATATTTACTAATTGAGTCTCAATTTTAGAAAAAATCTCAATTGCATTTTAAATCTTTACTAATAAATGAAACTAAATATAACTATGTTTTTATTTTTTTTAGAGCTCTTGAATTTTAATTTAATTTAATTAAATTTTCTTATTTAAATTCAAATTTATAGGATAGAGAAAATATCAATTGCCTTTTAAATCAATACTATTATATAAAGGAGAAGACGGGGCGGTGAGGTGGCGCTCTCAGATCCCTTCGTTCTATTTTTCTAATTTTCTCAATTTTTTGAATTAATAATACTAAAAATTCGAAAAAATCTCAATTACCTTTTAAATATTTACTAATAGAGGAAACATATAATATTTTTGCATTTAAAATCCCTACTAATGGAGAAAGTAAATATATAATAGATCTTTACTAATGGATGAAACTAAATATCACTAATGGAAAAAACTAAATATTCAATTATAATATTATTGCCTTCAAAATATCTAAATTAGAAAAAAAGTGTATTACTTTACATTATTTTGAACTTCCCTTTATTATTATCTAGATATTCTCATAATATTTCTTTTCAAATAAAATTACCATCTTAACATTTTGTTCTCCTAAACTTTCTTTTTAAATGTAATATGATAGAAAATACAAGAACATATTGATAAATAACAAGTTAAGAAATTATATCGGTCTTGCATAAAAAATTAAGTAATTACTTGGTAAATAATTAATTATCTTTAATACTTTCATACAAACAGCTAATTAATAATATAAATATACACCTAAATTCTGTTAATTGTTTACTGCAATTTTTGTTGTCAACATTGTTCTTCTTTACTTTTTTGTTTGTTTATGTTAAAAGTGTGTATATGAGAGTACATGAGTACGTGACTTTTTACTTTATGTTATTTATCTTATTACGTTTGTTTGTATCCTAATGCAGATCATATTAAAATATTGGACAAGACAAGTTATTTGCTATTAGTGTTGATTGAGTTAAGACATCGATTAATAAGGAGGGGAATTCATCAGTTAATCACTTAAAATAATAGGCCGAACAAGGTGATTTTCATGTACATTCAGTTGCGAATTAATTTATATGTTTATGTGTGTACGTTATTAGTTTTGAATTTATAGTTAAAAGTTGATACACATGTATACAAGGTAACTCGAAAGTGGAGAATTCATCATGTCTTCAAAAACAAATTTTATCATTGTTTTTTAATGTTTAGATAGTTATTGCTCTATTTTTTATGAGAAAAGATTATATCTTTTAGTAAAATATTTTCTGTAATTCATACACGAAAATTCAAAGATAAAAATTGTATATTAAGAAATTTATAGTGTATGTATTTCGAAAATATCATATTAAGATTTATTCGACTGAAGAATTTATTTAGTGTGTGCATTTTTAAAAAAATTCAATAAGTCGGTGCATCTATAACAAAAGTCATACAAGGATAAGAAACATTGAGAAGATGTCATTAATTGTTTTTTAAAGGAAGGGGTTGTTGTTGTTTTTGTTGTTATTTGTTTTGACAAAAAGATATCATTATTAATAAAAAATTCTCCCAACAACAAAAAAGGATGTTTGTTCATATTTTTTTTATTTTTTTTCTTACTGGGAGTAGATTTGGAGGTAGTGAAGATTTTAATAGCTCTGAAGGTATAAATGTAGTTTTTGATTGAACGATCTATAACTTTATATATATATATATATATATATATATATATATATAATTCAAAACAAAACTTAATTTTATATTAGAAATATTATTTTATTTAAAAACGTATTTTGTAGAATATTGTTTGAGAAAATTTAGAGATATTATTATAAAGCCGTTGCGAAGCGCGGCTTAATAAACTAGTTTTAACTAATGGAAGAAATATAATATACAATTTTAATATTTTTTCCTTTCTCAATTTTGATTCAATAAAATTAAAGTTCCTTATTTAAATTTGAATTTATATGATAGAAAAAATCTCAATTGTCTTTTAAATCTTTTTTAACGGAAGAAACTAAATATACAATTTTAATTCAATAAAATTAAATTTCTTTATTTAAATTGGAATTTATAGGGCAGAAAAATATGAAATACCTTTTAAATCTTTACTAATGGAGAAAACTGATATACAATTTTAAGATTCTTTCCTTTCTCAATTTTTATTCAATAAAATTAAAGTTCCTTATATAAATTTGAATTTATAGGATAGAAAAAATCTCAATTTCCTTTTAAATCTTTACTAATGGAGGAAACAGAATATACAATTTTAATATTCTTTCATTTCTCAATTTTAATTCAATAAAATTAAAGTTTCTTATTTAAATTTGAATTTATAGGATAGAAAAAATCTCAACTGTCTTTTAAATCTTTGTTAAGAGAGGAAACTAAATATATAATTTTAATATTTTTTCCATTAAAATCTTTAATAATGGAGGAGAGTAAATATAATATTTTAATATTCGATATCTTTATATTTTTATCTTATCAATCTTTATATTCTATCTCCTTTTATTTATCTTCTTCTTTATATATACTAGCTTAAAGGAGTGTTTTTAATAATTGTTATTTCAATATTCATATTTTCATATTTTATTAATTGTATTTATTAAAAAAATTAAGTAGGCATGTTAAAATAGGTAAACTTTTTTAATAATTAAAAGTATTAAAATAGTTTTAAACTATATAAGTAAGGTTTTAGTCGTTATATTTTTGGACATCTTTATCCTTTTATCAATATTCAACATCTTTATATTTTTAGCTTATCAATCTTTATCTTAATTCTTCTTTTATTTATCTTCTTCTTTATATATAAGGAAACTGAATATAAAATTTTAATATTCTCTTTGATTAAAAAATATCTCATTTGTTTTTTAAAATCTTTCCTAATGAAGGAAACTGAATATACAATTTTTAATATTTTTGCCTTTAAAATATTGACTAATGGATATTCTCCTAAAAACTTTTCCCAAATTTTAAATTTAAAAAAGACTTTTACTAATATTTTCCTAAATTTCTCTTCAACGCCAATTTGAAGCTTATTACAAAAGTTTACCTTAATTATTCAAGACTAACTTCTTCTCCAACAATCATTCATATATATATATATATATATATATATATATATATATATATATATATATATATATATATATATAATTGACCATCGAAGATAAGTACGTTAAACTTTCTATCGTAATTTTACATCGATTTGTTCGTTTAACTTTATGCATTTTTGAACTTGAATTCGAGACATCATTAGTATAATATTTGATAATTGGTACACTTGTGTTAACGGAGGAATTTGGTGATAACAAATTTCGGGGAATTGCTGGAATAACGAATTATGATGATGGGGGATTTGAGATTTTTGGATGTTTGGGGCTGGACTTGAAAGGTGTCTCGACTTGTTAGATGTGTCGGATCCTATTCCAAGATGCCTGCGTACCCTGTTTATATATAGGGATCAACCCAACGCAGTTCTGTGATAGGATAGTATTTTTAATCCCTGTGATTGTTAAGGGATATGTTGAGATAAGTTGATTTTATCTTTTTAGAGTTATATTAGCGTTGTGATTCTTTCCTGATTTGAAAGAATCGTTTGGAGATATTTTTTAGTAATTGATTGATTTAGATTGATTGTTTACTCGTTTCAGAGAGAGGATATTACTTAGTGGTTAAGCAATAATCATTATTAGATCAATATTGGGAAATTAGGAGATAATTGAGGCAACCGAAATTATGGCGTAACAACTACCCCCCAGTTCTTCAGTGCAGCTTGATGGACTGGAGAACTAAGTGTGCTTTGATCTTCCCAATTTCCTGAGTCAATGAAACAACTAGGAGTAGAAGATTAGCAGATAATATGAAGAAGATAATTACCCGTAATATGCCTGTAAAATCGAGAGAGACAACATGATGTGCCCGTAATATGTCTGTGCTTGCGAGAGAGACAACATGCGAGATGTGAGAAGAACATATGTACGAGTAACTTTGTAAGTGTAGGAGAATGAGAATAAGATAATTACCTCGCCTTCTTATACACTCATGCAAAGCAGAGTTTAAGAAAAGGGAAGAGTAACCTCGCCTTCTTATACACTCTATGCTAAGCAGAGTTTAAGAAAAGGGAAGAGTAACCTCGCCTTCTTATACACTCTATGCAAAGCAGAGTTTAAGAAAAGGGAAGAGTAACCTCGCTTTCTTGTACACTCTATGCAAAGCAGAGTTTAAGAAAAGGGAAGAGTAACCTCGCTTTCTTGTACACTCTATGCAAAGCAGAGTTTAAGAAAAGGGAAGAGTAACCTCGCCTTCTTATACACTCTATGCAAAGCAGAGTTTAAGAAAAGGGAAGTGTAACCTCGCCTTTTTAAGAGGTAGAACTCACTTCTTGGTGAGCTTTCCGGAAGTACGGATAAGCACCCCGGAAGTACGGGTTTACCAAGGTACTCCAAGCAACACCTTCCACAAAGAAGGGCCTTCAAAATAATTCCAAGCAACACCTTCATAAAGAAGGCCTTAAAAAATAATTTCCAAGCAACAACTTAAATAAGGGCTTTCAAAAATAGTTCCCAAGCAACACCTTAAAAAAGGGCCTTCAAAAATAATTCTCAAGCAACACCTTAAAAAAGGGCCTTCAAAAAATAATTCAAGCAATACCCTCCGCAAATAAGGGTCTTCGAAAATATCACACAGAGACAACCACATAATCTAAGAATGTCCAATGTTTACGAGTAAATGTATGATGCACATGATGATATGAATAAATGCATGATGCGAATGATGCACATGATGATTAATGAATGCATGACACACATGATGATTAATGAATGCATGCGAATGTTGCAGGGCCTTCAAAACAAGATTATCCCGAAGGGCCTTCACAAGACGATCACCACGTAGGGACTTCAAACAAGATTATCATCTTCAAAAGAGGGTCTTCTAAAATATTATCCTCTTCGAAAGAGGGTCTTCAAAAATATTATCTTTCTTGGAAGAGGGTCTTCAAAAATATTATCCTACTCGAAATAGGGTCTTCAAAAATATTATTCTACTCGAAATAGGATCTTCAAAAATATTATTCTCCTTGGAAAAGAGAGCTTTCAAAAATATTACCCTTATCAGATGAGGACCTTCCACACTTATTTTTTTCCATGCACGAGCTAGTGAAGTAATCAAATCATGTGCTACGAATATTGCATCACAATTCTTTAACATCTGCATGATTCAGATTCTGCTCAGATCTGTTTTTTACCTTTTTGGCCCTGTAAACGATATTTTCTTGGAAAACACAAAACATGAAAATTGCAGGAAACGAAAAGAGCTTTCCGATGATATATGGCTTGTCAGAAACGGACTTATAACGAATCGGGAATCAAATAAAACGTCTGCTGATTAACTTCTGAATACTGAAAAACGGGATCTGATTATGTTTTGTGATTTCAAGAATAGATCGAAACATAATCTCAGAAAATACCAAGAACGAAAGTTGTAGGAAATCACAAAAGCTTTCCGGATCATAAAAAATCATCAAAATCTAACATGTAATAAATTTACTACGAATTTTATAAGATAGCTTATTTGTACGGACAAAATCATAAAAAAACTTATCTTTATTTTGAACATAACCACGAACCACCGCTTCCACCGTTTAGCTCCTCCATTAAAGCCGCTCCAGATCCATAATAACCCCCCATGCGTATTGCATAGATTGATTGTCCTCCACAATCAAAAAGTATCCCCTCCTTCTAGCGCCAATTGTTAACGGAGGAATTTGGTGATAACAAATTTCGGGGAATTGCTGGAATAACGAATTATGATGATGGGTGATTTGAGATTTTTGGATGTTTGGGGCTGGACTTGAAAGGTGTCTCGACTTGTTAGATGTGTCGGATCCTATTCCAAGATGCCTGCGTACCCTGTTTATATATAGGGATCAAGCCAACGCAGTTCTATGATAGGATAGTATTTTTAATCCCTGTGATTGTTAAGGGATATGTTGAGATAAGTTGATTTTATCTTTTTAGAGTTAAATTAGCGTTGTGATTCTTTCCTGATTTGAAAGAATCGTTTGGAGATATTTTTTAGTAATTGATTGATTTAGATTGACTGTTTACTCGTTTCAGAGAGAGGATATTACTTAGTGGTTAAGCAATAATCATTATTAGATCAATATTGGGAAATTAGGAGATAATTGAGGCAACCGAAATTATGGCGTAACAACATGAATTGTATATTCTTTGACCATGTTCTTCCTTTTATTAGTATTATGAAGTTGATCATCTTGATATTGGGTATTAGACAATATGTTTATAAAAAATGTGTAGGAGCTTGCAAGTGTCGATGAACGAAAAAAAGAGACTGAAATAAGTATCAATATTTTATAATCCGGATCACTAACCTACTTTCTGAAAGATACCTGCACGGATTATCAATAATTTTTATGTATAGTAAAAGATCTATACATGGAGTGTGATGTCATTAGAAAGTGTATAAGATGTTATTATGTATCATAAAATATCTATGTTTGGAGGATGATATCAAATTTATGAAACAACCAACTTTCACAATGAAAAATGAAATATAAACAAAAATATTTTTTATTATAATTTATATAGTTAATAGTTAATTATATAATACTTTCTATCAGAAAAAATAAGAACATGATATTGTAGAATCTTACCTTTGAAATCTTTACTAATGAAGGAAATTAAATATACAATTTCTAAAATTTCTAAATTTTTTTATTTATAAATATAATTACTAACATAGGAAACTAAATACATTATATTAATATTCTTCTAAATTTTATATTTAAGCCAAAGCTTAACATTTTAAAAATATTATGAAGAAGACAAGGACGTTGAGGTGGGTCCCCCAAATCACCTTAATCTTTTTTTATAATTTCCTCGAATTTTTGAATTATTAATATTAAATATTAGGAAATATCTCAATTACATTTTAAATCTTTATTAATGAAGGAAACAAAATATATTATTTTTATTTTTTTGCCTTTGAAATTTTTTACTAATGGAGAAAAATAAGTATATAATTTTAATATTAAATTTCTAATTAATAAACTAAATTTACCATTTTAGTATTCTCCTAAATTTTATATTTAAGTCAAATTTTAAAATTTTGAAAATTAAATATGAATCAATATCATTATATACACACACACGCATATCTTTTATTTTATTATTATTTTACCATGTAAAGGATGATTTAAATTAAATTTTAAGATATAATAAAATTAATTAATAACTTATATAATTTATTTAGTAAATTAGTTTGTTATCTATTTTGATTAGTAACAACGAGAAAGCGTGTTACGGAGAGAAAACATGTTTAACGAGTTGAGCCAAAATTTTAACGAGAGTGCATGTTATTGAGAGAAAACATGTTTAACATGATATAATTTTAGGGAAAACATTCCTTATTTACACTCAAATTTTTAGGAAAACCAATAAATATATAAAAGCCAATCTTATTTAAAATTTAATTAAAGAAATATTACCTTTTTTTTCAATTAACTTAGATCCTATTTAAGTTTTAATCAATTTTTTTAGAGTTTCACTATTTTAATTCAATTAAATTTTTTAGAAAAGACAATAATATATAAAAGTCAATCTTATTTAAAATTTAATTAAACAAGATTAATTTTTTTCTCAACTAAATTAAATTGTATTTAAGTTTTAATCTATTTTTTTAGAGTTTCTCTATTTTAATTCAATAAAATTAAATTATCTTACTTAGATTTGAATTTATAGGAAAGACAATAAATATATAAAAATCATTTTTTTTAGAATTTAATCTTCATTATAACGTTATATTACAATCATGTTTACGATTTAATATTTATTATATATTTATATTATAATCCTATTTAGAATTTAATATTTATTATATCTTAAATTGTCAATAAAATCATGGCATACCAGTTAGTTTTCCTCACGTCACAAATTTGAGGATTTTATGATAACCTGTGTGCATTAATAACATTGCATATTGATAATAATTGTTTGTATATTTTAATTTCTATAAAGTTTTATTATGACGTCTAAGAATATTTAAAAAAATTGCAATTTTGTGATAATACAAAATAGTTGAAGTTTGAAGCGGTGGTTAGTACTTCAAGTTTTATTATTCCGTAATTTTAATATTTTTAATTTATATGTATTTAGTGCAATGGGCGTCGACTCAAAAAAGTATGACACAAAATCGACATATAAAGTTTAGGGATACTTAAGAAAGAGTTTGATGCATTTTGGTGCCAAAGTTTGCACCGATTTCCAAAATGGTGGCTAAAATTTGAAAATTGCAAATCAATGGCCAAAGTTTTTACCGTATTTCAAAAAGGTGATTGTGCTTTAATAATTCAACAAATAAAAAAATGGAAAAAACAAAAATATTATTGAAAAGTAATTAATTTAAATTTTTTAAAAATAATATTGATTCAACAGGAACACCAAAAAAATTCATCCGAAGTTTAAAAAAAAGATCATTGAGTCTAAATAATTCTCGAAAAAGAGTTATAGTCAAATTTTCAAAAAGGTTAATATTTAAATTTTTATTATTTCATATATTATTAGTATTTTTTGTTATATGTATTTATGCAACGGGCGTCGGCTCAAGAAACATGACACAAAATCGGCGTATAAAGTCTAGAGGATATAAAGATAATTTTTGTGATAATACGAATGACTGAAGAATTAAATGGTGGTTAATACTTAAATTTATATTACTGTATATTTTTAGTATTTGTTTTATATTTATTTAGAGTAACGGGTGTCGCCTCAAGAAAATAAGTTACAAAATCGGCATAAAAATATGTTAGTAGTTTATTTTATTGTTTATGTATGTTATTTTGTAAAATATTGTGTTCAATATTATATATACTAACTTTTGGCCCGTACCATGTACGAGTTTTTTTAATAAATTTTATTAATTAATTAAACAATTAAAAGATATATTTGGATGTATTAATAAGTTATATATATTTTTAACTATTGAAAGATTTCCCGTAGGGTATTAATGAGAGTTTATTAATGATTGAAAGATATTGTACAATTGGTATCTTTAGGTGTGTTTTGGAAATGTAATATTGTTTAATAAAAAGGTAACATATTAATTTAAAATTTTAACTTTAATGATTGAAAGATATAATATAATTAGTATTTTTAGATTTGTTAATAAAAGATAATATGTTTTAATTAAAAGGTAACATGTTGTTAATGACCGAAAAATAAAACATAATTAATATTTTTAGGTGTGTTTATAAAAAAAAGTGTTTTTTTAATTAAAAAGTAATATGTTTTGGTTAGAAAATGCAAGATATCCTACTATTCATATTATTTATAAATTAAAATGACCGAAAATCAGAATACCAAAAAATCTGAAAACCAAAATTTTCAGTGAAATGGTTATTATATAATAGTATAAATTTTATATATGTTTTTCTTAAATAGTTAATACTTAAAATTTTACAAAAAAATTATAGGGAAGCTACGAAGCGCGGCTTAGTCGACTAGTACTTATATAAAGGAGAAGATGAGGGCGGTGAGGTGGCGGCTCTCAAATCGCTCCGATCTATTTTTCTAATTTTCTCAATTTTTTGATTTATTAATAATAAAGATTCGAAAATTTCTCAATTTAAGATTCTTGTTTTTAAAATCTTTACTAATGTAGGAAACTAAATATATAATTTTAAGATTATTGTAATATTCTCCTAAATTTTTTATTAGAAAATATCTCAGTTATCTTTTAAATTTTTACTAATAGAGAAAACTAAATATAAAATTTTAATATTCTTGCCTTTATAATATTCGATAAATTCTCAATTTCCTTCTTACTATTTTCTAACGCAGGAAACTAAATATACTATATTAATATTCTCCTAAATGTTCTCTACTAATCTAATTTATTTACTAATTTCTTTAATATTGTCTTTCAAATAAGAAAGCTAAATATGTTATATTAATATTTCCCTAAACTTTCTGTTCAAGTCCAATTTATATACTAATTCCTTACCATTAACTTATTCTACGAGTTCAATTTAATATACCAATTATTTTTTTACTATCCTGTAATCGAGAAAAATAATAAAAGGGGATTATTTGAGAAATTACCTTTTAAATTTTTAGTAATGAAAATATTAATTACCTCATATTCTCCCAAACTTTCTTCTTAAGTCAAATTATTATCTTAATATTGTCCTAAAACTTATCTTCAAGTCAAATTATCATGTTGATATTCTCTTGAACTTTTTTTAAACTTAAACTTACCATCTTAATATTCTCACATATTTTTTCTTGAAAATTAGAATTTTGAATAATGTTTAAATTAAATTTTACGGTATAAGAAAATTGATTAATAAATGATGTAATATATTTAGTAATTAATTTGTTATCTTTTAAATTCGGTAACAATGACAAAACGGGTTATTGGGAGGAAACATGTTTAAAGAGAAAGTGATTCATTAGGAAGAACATATTATATGGTATAATTTAATATTGATGTTATATTATGTATTTTAAAATAGAAGTTGTAATATGAATTTTGAGAAAAATAAAGTGAGAGATATACTAATATTTGATAGAATGTTAAAATAATGAAATATATTGCACAATTGTCTTTTTCTATATTTATTGAAAATTTCGGTAAATGAACAAGACTAAATAGAGAATTAAAAAAAACTTTAATTTTATGTTAAAAATATTATTTTAAATAAAAACATATTTTGTATAATATTTTTTAAAACAATTTGGAAAAATTGCTACAAAGCCGCTCGATCTATTTTTCATATTTTCTCGAATTTTTGAATTATTAATATTGAAATTTCAAAAATATCTCAATTACCTTAAACATCTTTACAAATGGAGGAAACTAAATATATATATACTTTTAGTATTCTTGCCTATAAAATCTTTACTAATAGAGGAAAGAAAATATACAATTTCAATCTTAATTTTCTTGCTTCTATCGTTTAAAAGAGAACATTAAATATATTATGTTAATATTCACCTAAACTTTCTCTACAAGACTAATTTATTTAGTAATTAATAAACAGAAAAACAGAATAAATAGGAGAATAATCAATTTACACAAGAAAGTACAAATCATAAAGGTAATGTTTACGAGGTTATACAGGAAAGTGTTGATTCATTTATTTTTTTGATGACAAATCTCCTAAATTAAAGACACGTAATAGTTATAGGTTCTTTAGCATCTCATGAATTGTTTGCTTTAATTTTGTTTGAAGGATTTTTGTTTTAAAATAACTTTTGTTGTAATGTTTTGTTGCAGAGAGAATACATCAATGAAATTTTTCTCCACGAAGGTTCGACTTTAATCTCTTACTTTACATTTTTCTTCTATCAATTATACATATGCGTGAATTTTATCACCGTTAACTTATTTTGTGTTTATGTGAATCGCAAAAATTATACATCGTGTTTTCAAATTGTTAGATATAATTGCTGACGTTTGTTCATCAGTGTTTAAGTACCAGGTACTCATCATAGTTTAATAGAAGCCAGTCAGAGTTTGATAAAGTCTGACGGGGTGAAGAGTTTATTAACTGTCGGTGCTAATATGAAGATTCTAGAAGCAATATATCTTGAAGATGGAAAGAAGCAAGATATATTGAGACAGTTAAGGAAACGGAACAGAAGACAGAAGCAATCCTAAATTGATATAAATTGTATAGCTAATTTATAGGAATATCAATTAGAGATTGATTATGTAACTGTGTATTATATAAACACAGATAGGTTAACCCTAAAAGGGATGCGAATACTGAATACATTATTCTTGTAACCTAGCAGCTCTCTGTGATTCTTTAACATCACTGAGAGAAGAGTTAAATATATATAATTCAGTTATTGATTCATAAATAGTGTTCTTGAGTGTTATTATCGTATTAATATTGATTATATATTGTGTAATCGGCCTAACAATTGGTATCAGAGCCAAGGCTGTTAAATATATACAGTTTTTGATCTAAACACAAGTATAATCATGACTGATAACAACCAGGTAGGTTCTAATGCTCAAAAGGTTCAATCAGCTTCTGTAAGTCGATATGAGGCAATCAGGGTTCCAATTCTCAGACCTGTGGAATATCCAATATGGAAGGTAAAGATGACCATGTTTTTAGAAGCCACATATCCAGAATACCTTGATAGAATCAATGATGGTCCTCATATGCCGACTAAACTGTCTCCTGTTGTTGATGGTCAAGAACAAAAGACTATTCCAAAGGAAAAGAAAGATATGACTCCTGAGGACATCTCATCAATTGCAAAGGATGCAAAAGTTAGACATCTACTCCACAGTGCTTTAGACAATGTTATGTCTAACAGAGTTATTGGCTGTAAAACTGCCAAAGAGATATGGGATGCTTTAGAAGTCAGGTGTCAAGGAACCAGTGCTATAAAGAAGAATAGGAAGACTATTCTAACACAGGAGTATGAACACTTTGACTCTAGATCTGATGAAAGTTTGACAGATACATATGACAGATTTTGTAAATTGTTGAATGATTTGTCTCTGGTTGATAAAGAATATGAACTTGAAGAGTCAAATCTCAAGTTTCTTCTATCCCTACCTGAAAGATAGGATTTAAAGGCAACAACAATCAGAGACAATTATGATCTTGCAGATACAGATCTTGATGAAATCTATGGGTTGCTTAAAACTCATTAACTTGAAATAGAACAAAGAAACAAAAGATCTAGAAAGAAGACAAAATTTGTTGCTCTTAAAGTTGAAGAAAAGCCTGTCAAGAAGGAATCATCAAGAAAGAAAACCAAAGGAAAGGCTTTAGTCATTAAATCTGACAGTGAGTCATCAAACTCTGATGATGGCTCAAACACTGATGATGAAGCTTCTGACTCTGAGGATGATGAAGAAGAGATGATGAGAATGGCTGCTTTAATGGTGAAGACCTTCAAGAAGATGGGATTCAAGAACTTCAAGAAAGGAAAGAGATTCTCAAGGAAAGATTCAAATTCTGATAAGAGAAATTTCAGAAAGTCTGATGGAAAATATACCAAGTCTGGAAAGAAAGACAAGTCTGAGATCCAGTGCTACAAGTGTAAAGAAATGGGTCATTATGCTCCAGAATGCAAGAAAGGAAAATCTGAGAAAGCACTCATCACAAAAGGCAAGGACTGGGCAGACACTTCAGACTCAGATGAGGGAGTCAATTATGCTCTCATGGCAACTGGTAGAGATGAAGCTGACTCATCTGAAAACAAGGTACCCTTAACAACTTATGCTTATGATACTGATAATATATCTGAATTAAGAATTTATCTTAAAAGCATACATGTTAGTTATAGGGATCAGACTTTAGAGAATGAGAGAATAAAATCTGAGAATCTAGGTCTTAAAGAAAGAAATAAATTTCTTGAAGAGAAACTTGTTAACATGCAACAAGTTCAAAAGGAGAGAGATGATGATGTTTATGTTGAACAGGAATTGCTTAAAAGATATAGGCAAATAGAATCTGAGTTGGAAAAAGAGAGGAAAGTGATTAAAACCTGGACCAATTCTGGAAAAGACACACATCAGGTTTTTCAAACAGATACTGTAGGTTTAGGTTACTGTGAGGAAGATGAACTTAGGTTTAAAGATAAAGTTAAAGTGAAACCACAACTTAAACCTGTGAAATTTGTTCATGAATCCAGTAAGCTAAAGTCTGTAGTTGTAAAAGAAGCTGTCATGGAGCAAATTGAAACTTGTGAAGAACAGGTTAATGTTGGCTCAATAGCAGAGAATAAGATTGATATAGAAGTTGTTAAAGAACCAGTAAGAATCTGTGATAAACAGGTTAATGTTGGTTTAATGACAGAGAAACAATTTAAACATAAGCTCAAAGAAGTAAAGTCTGTCAACAAACAGAAAATGTTTAAAAAGAATAGGAATGGAAAAGTAGGCATTAATAAAAGAAATGATTATTTGCCTAATTCTGCTGTTCCTAGAAAAACATGTCATAGTTGTGGTAGTACTAACCATCTTTCCAGGTTTTGCAAGAAGAACAAAAATATTAACTCTTTACCTTCCACATCTGGAGTAAAGAATGATTATGTTAGGGTTAGACCACAGACTTTATGCACACACTGTGGGAGCACTTGGCATTCCATCTATACTTGCAAAAGTTATCATGCTATTTATCACAACTATTATGAGCTAAAACCCAACTTGAAATGGGTTAGAGCAAACTCTGCAAGTATAAAGTCTGACAATGTTAGTTTAAACTCTGTTGATAGTGATACCGCTGCAAAAGCTAACAATGTTAAGAAAGCCAAAGGATCCAAGCAAGTCTGGATCCTTAAATCTAACACATAGTGATTGTTTGTGATTGCAGGGCATAAAAGAAAGCACCCTTATCTTGGACAGTGGATGCTCAGGACATATGACTGGAAATAAAGCCCTGCTATCAGACTATGAGGAAAAAGCTGGCCCAAAAGTTTCCTATGGAGATGGCAACATAGGACATACTCTGGGATATGGCAATATCAATCTTGGAAGTGTCATTATCACTAATGTAGCTCTAGTCTCAGGACTCAAGCATGATCTGCTTTCTGTGAGTCAAATCTGTGACAGAGGATACCATGTAGATTTTTATACTGAACACTGTGAGGTTATCAGTAAATCTACTGGAAAAGTTGTTCTAGTTGGACACAGGCGCAATAACATTTATGAAGCAAGTTTGGTAACAAACTCTGAAGGAAAATCTGTGTGTCTATCTGCAAAAGTATCTAATGAAGAGAGTTGGAAATGGCATAAGAAGCTCTCTCACCTAAACTTGAACAACATCAATGAGTTGATTCGAAAAGATCTTGTAAGGGGACTTCCAAAGTCAATACTTAGCTTAGATGGTCTGTGTGATTCTTGTCAAAAGGCCAAGCAAAGGAAGTCATCTTTCAAGAGTAAATCTGAGTTTTCAGTTGTGGAACCTTATCATCTTCTACATGTTGATCTTTTTGGTCCAGTAAATATAATGTCTCTGGGCAGAAAGAAATATGCTCTAGTCATTGTTGATGAGTACACTAGGTACACATGGGTGTATTTCTTAGCAAAGAAGGATGAAACTTCCTCAATACTAATGGAACATGTAAAGCTACTGGACAAAGGATCAGAGTACAAAGTGAAAATTATAAGAAGTGATAATGGTACTGAATTCAGAAATTCTGAAATGGAAGATTTCTGCAAGGAAAGAGGAGTAAAGCAAGAATTTTCTGCACCTGGAACTCCACAGCAAAATGGTGTAGTTGAAAGAAAGAACAGAACTCTAAATGAAGCTTCCAGAACAATGCTTGATGAAGCAAAATTGCCAACTTATTTCTGGGCAGAAGCTGTTCAAACTGCCTGTTTTACTCAAAATGCAACATTGATCAACAAGCATGGGAAAACACCATATGAGATGTTGAAAAATAAGAAGCCAAATTTGAAGTATTTTCATATTTTTGGATGTAAGTGCTTTGTGTTGAAAACTCATCCTGAACAGTTGACCAAGTTCGACTTAAAAGCTGATGAAGGAATTTTTGTTGGATACCCATTGTCATCAAAGGCATTCAGAGTCTATAATCTGAGAACTAAAGTGATCATGGAATCTATTCATGTGTCATTTGATGACAAGAAAATAACTGGAATAGAAGATGAAGAATATCATGATCAACTTCGCTTTGAAAATGAAGATCTAAACTCTGATGACGTAAACTCTGATGAAGCAAATCCAACAAACTCTGACGAAGCATACTCTGATCCTCTACTGGTAAACTCTGAAGAATTTTCTCTGACAGAACAAAATAGAGAACCAGTTGAGGGGGAGCGTGAAGAAACTTCAGAAACTTCTCAAAGTGATGACTCAAATTCTGAAAGAGAGTCAAATGAAGAATCAAACAGAAACTCTGAAAGTTCAAATACTGAACAGTCCAATTCAGGGGGAGCCTCAGAGAATGCGAATGGTCGAGAAGAAAGTCAGGAGAGCATGGATCAAGGGGGAGGATCTAATAATGCTAGTAGAAGCAAATTACCAACAGCAAGAAGGTGGACACAATCCCATACACCTGACTTAATAATTGGAGATCCAGAAGCTAGTGTAAGAACTAGGAGTGCTACAAATAATGAATGTCTGTTTCATGCATTCTTATCTCAAACAGAGCCCAAGAAAGTGGAAGAAGCTCTTCAAGATTCTAACTGGATAACAGCAATGCAAGAGGAGTTAAATGAATTTGAGAGGAATAAAGTTTGGACACTTGTACCAAGACCAAAGAATAGATCTATTGTTGGTACGAAGTGGGTTTTCAGAAACAAAACAGACAGTGATGGAGTGATTACAAGGAATAAGGCTAGACTTGTGGCAAAAGGCTATTCTCAACAGGAAGGAATTGACTATGATGAAACTTTTGCTCCAGTTGCAAGATTGGAGGCAATAAGGATTTTTCTGGCCTATGCTGCTCACAAAAAGTTTAAAGTCTTTCAGATGGATGTGAAAAGTGCTTTTCTCAATGGGAAACTTGAAGAAGAAGTGTTTGTTGAACAACCACCAGGGTTTGTAGATCCCAAACATCCAGATTATGTCTACAGGCTTGATAAGGCATTATATGGACTTAAGCAGGCACCAAGAGCATGGTATGAAACTCTGGCTCAATTTCTTTTAGAAAGTGGGTTCACTAGAGGTACAATTGACAAAACCTTGTTCTATTTTAATTCTGGTGATGATTTGCTGTTAGTTCAAATCTATGTGGATGACATAATTTTTGGGTCTACTAATGACAAACTCTGTAAGAAATTTGCCAAGCTTATGCAGTCGAGATATCAAATGAGCATGATGGGAGAGCTTAGTTATTTTCTAGGCTTACAGGTCAAGCAAACAGATGATGGGATTTTTATCAATCAAGCAAAATATACCAGAAATCTTCTCAAGAAATTTGGTATGCTTGATAGTTCATGTGCTACAACTCCCATGGCTACTGCAACAAAGCTAGACAAAGACACAGGAGCCTCAGTAGATATGACAAACTATAGAGGGATGATAGGGTCTCTTCTTTATCTCACAGCAAGTAGACCTGATATCATGTATGCAACATGTCTTTGTGCAAGATTTCAAGCAGACCCGAGAGAGCCACATCTAACAGCTGTGAAGAGGATTTTCCAATATCTCAAAGGAACCATAACTCTTGGTTTGTGGTATCCTAGAGAATCAGAGTTTAAATTAATTGGTTACTCTGATGCAGATTTTGCAGGCTGTAAGATAGACAGAAAAAGTACAAGTGGGAGCTGTCAATTTTTAGGTGACAGATTAGTTTCTTGGTACAGCAAGAAACAGAAATCAATTTCCACATCCACAGCAGAAGCAGAGTATATAGCTGCTGGTAGCTGTTGTGCACAGATCTTATGGATGAAGAATCAATTGCTGGACTATGGATTAAGGTACTCTAAAATACCTATTTACTGTGATAATCAAAGTGCCATTGCTATGACAGGTAATCCAGTACAGCATTCCATGACCAAGCACATCAGCATAAGGTATCATTTTATCAGGGAACATGTGGAAGAAGGACACATTGAGCTTCATTTTGTGTCTACAGACCAACAGCTTGCAGATATCTTCACCAAACCTTTGAGTGAAGCTACCTTTACAAGACTGGTAAATGAACTTGGAATGGTCTCTGGTTTTGACTAGAGATACTGGTTAGACTCAAAATCTATACATGTTTGATTTTATGCTCATGATTCTTTGCATGTGTTAACTGTTATTTGTACCAGCATGTTAAACTCTGATAGTAAACTCTGTTAGTTATACTCTGTCAGTCATACTCTGTCGGTTAAATTCTGATGTTATACTCTGATTGTGATATTGTCTGAAACATATTGACCGATGAAGAAAGCTGTATGAAGCATGATTTTCAGTAAGTAATCATGAATCCTTTTAAGTATTATAAATTCTGATTACAAAATGTGCAGAAATTTTACACAGCATGATACTGTCTCTATATTTATAGCATCTCTTAGTTTATTGATCCTAAACACTGAGTCTGTATTAGCTGTTTGTGTTTTCTCTCATAAATTAATTGTATTAACTGATGAAAAGTCTAAACTCTGATTATTAAGTTGCAAATAATTTCACCCTCAGATCAAAAGATGCCAAAAAGAGCACAAATTCCTTTGAGATCATGTTGTGCCTAGGAAGATCCAGGAACTTATTGTAGGAAATAAGGGCTAAAATCTTTGATTTTTGGTGACTAGTGCCAACCACAGATTACTGGGGAAAAAAAAATTAAAGGGGGTGAAAATAAAAGATATATCCAAATGAAAGGATATCAGAATACAGAGTTTAGATATAAAAATCAGTTTTTCTTTTAAATGAGAGTTTGGGCAACCAGTTTTTACTGCTTTAGTTTGTGGATTTTATGCACTTTGAGATGGTCTAAATATTCATATTCAGTAAACTCTGCTAATTCACACACAAATACTCACACCTGTACAGTTTGTGAAAAGAGTTTATTTATAAAGGAGGATAATTGGTAAAAGCTGATGAGTTGTGTACTCTACGCTGAGGTAATTTTATTTTAATCTCTGATGATTAAAATTAATTCTTTGTTTCAGACAGTTAACAATTATGAGAAAAGACATTTGTTTTTGAAAATTCAAAAAGAGTATGATTGGGAAGTTGTTCAAGAATGTATTAAACAGAGGAGAGAGGTTGAGTGTCTAGAAAAGTGTACAGGGCGGTAATAATTGCTGTTTTTACTGCGCATGCGCATTGGAAACTGTCAATTATTTGCTGTAAATCATTGCATGTGTGCCACGTGTCCCACTCACACGTTATACGAAGTAAGACAGTTGTGTGTATTGATTAGAAACGGTTCAGTTTTTAATACTTTATTTCTGTATTAATCTACAATACACAAATTCGTTTAAACTTTTCACAACTGACTCACATTCATACTTTCATATCACACACACATTTCTACAAACATCTTTCTGCATACATCTCTTAAACACTTTCTTGAACGATAAACTCTGATTTCTTTGAAAGATCTAATGGCAACAACCATGTTTCAGTCTCTTGGTCTCGATTTTGTTCCTAATAACTATGCAGCCCCACTGTCTATTGAAAATGTTCCGGAGGCGTTTCACCTGTTTCAAAATTTTCTTGCACAATCTGATATTGGCCAAGCTTTAGTGGAACCAACACGGTTATCTGGTACTCAAATCAAAGCCTTATGGGAAACAGGTGTTTATGATGATGGAGGTGAATCAGGAACTCCCTCAATTGTCTTTGAATTTGCTGAACAAGAGTATGTGGTTACTCCAACCACTGTTAGAGATGCTCTTGGATGTGAAGACTTTAATGCGTTCACCATTTCTGTTGGTGATTCTGAACTTCAGCGTATGATGAGGGAGATTGGATACTCTGGGTCTTTGGCAAGGACAGGGAATTTGAAGCGACCATTCTTGAGGAAGGAGTGGAGTTTCTTTTTCGATTGCATTACAAGGGCATTCGGGAAGAAGTGTACTAATTGGGATGCAATTCCAATCGACAGTCTACAAATTGGGTATTCTCTTCTCTATGGTGCTCATTTTGACTATGCTAGACTTGTTTTGAACAATATAGGTGAAAAGATGACAGAGAATAAGAGTGTTGTTTACTTTTCTCGTTTCTGTTAATTAATCTTTTCTATGTGTGTTGCTGGAGTTGAGATAGCTGAGGAGGATGTCATTCCCTCATTTAAATTACATAAGAGAATATTCTCTGATCTAACAAACAAGGATGTTAAGAAAGGGAATGTTGATGACTTGATGCTTCCTGCTTCAGTCCAACAGTTTTTAAATCCACAACCACTACTAAACTCTGAACCTCTTCCATCTACTTCTCAAAAGCCAAGGGCTGGGAGTAGGACTAAGCATAGAGCTTTTAAAGCTGACAAGGCTGCAACACCTGCAAATGCTGATGATTTACCACACTCAGTTGGTACTTCAAGGAAGAAGAAAAGGGCAAACAGACCTTCTGATGATGAGAATAGGGTTTCTGATGAACCAGAATCTGCTAATGCTAAGAAGAGGAAGCTAGTTGCTGCTTACCTATTTGATGGATTGATTCCTGGTTCTACACCAGTTGAAGCTCCTGAGGTTGTGATTGAAAATCATTCTGCAAATGCTACTGTGCCTGAAGAAGCCAGAGCAAACACTGATGATAATGCTGCTTTTCCTGATGATTTTCTTGAACCTATATTGGAGATGGATATTGAAGACAAAATTGAAGCACATCCTAGTATCAGTGTTTGTGATACTGAGGATGTGGCAGCTGGTCAACCCACCCAGATAATAGATGAGTCAATTGCTACTCATACAGAAATTCTTTCTGTCAATAATTCAATTCCAGAAAAGGGTGAGGAGGTTGATCAGGTACTGGAAACTGTTCAGATAAATGCTGAAGCTGCTGTAGAGAAAGTAAATGAAGCTATAGCAGAGGAAATAGTTAAGTCTGTTCCTGAAGAAACAGAGGTTTTTGCCACTGCAAACTCTGAGCATGTTGAAGTTGTTGAAAAGTCTGTTCCTGTAGAAGCAGAGGTTCTTGTCAATCTAAACTCTGAGAATCCTGAAGCTGCACAGCCAACCGCTGAAGCTACTGCAGAAAATGTTGTTGCAGATAATGAAGATAGAGTTATTTCTGATAATGCTGATCATACTTCTGCAAACTCTGTTCATTCTGATCATGCAAACTCTGGGATCAATGCTGAAGTTTCAAATTCTGATGAATCCATATCTTTTCTAAGGGATCCTACAGCTAAGCATGTCAAGGAAAATATAGCTGCCACTGAAGCTCATTATAGAGATATGTATTATGCTAACTGGTCAGGGGTAGATTGTATTTTCTCCAAGCAAAGAACTGCTGATTTTGTTGCTCAATCTGCAAAGGAGATTTCAAATCCTGAGCTAATGACACATTTCAAGGCTACAATTGTTCAAGTCAAATCCTTGCACAATCGCTTTGATGAGACTCACAAAGCAGTCATTGGATTGAGTAATGATGTTGCTGCTAAGGAGTTAACCTTGAGAACTGAAAGAAATAGATTGTCTTCTCTGATTCAAGATCAAGTGGAAATAAAACAAAGGCTAAGCAAGGTGGAAGAGCATCAGACTGTTATGTCTTCTCAACTTGATTCTATTGCTGCCTCACTGGAGTTGCTGACATCAGTGCTTATTCCTGATGATGTCAAAAAGGGGGAGAGAGTTCCTAAAGACAAATGCAAAAGGACTCCAACCTTGAGATTGAGGGATGATGCAAATGATGGTGGAAGCAAGGAAGCAGAGAGAAGGTCAAAGACTAGTCAAGAGCAAGGGAGACTTAGGTCAAACTCTGCTAGACAGACAAACTCTGAGAGGTTAAACTCTGGTGGTCAATCTTCTTCAAGACTTAAAAGTCTAGTGATTTCATCAAATCCAACTACTGATGAAGAGATTGCTGCTAAACTTTTCATGGAAGAACATGGTGGTGAAGCCACAATGGAAGATATGGACATTGAGATGAAGTTTCTTGCTGAGGAACACCAGAGAAATATTGAAGCTGGTACTTACAAGAAAAAGGCTAAGGCTCCTAGAAAAAAGGAAATGGGAATTTCTATTAAAGAGAATGTGAACTCTCAACAGAGTTTACAATATACAAGGAGGCCTATGATTGCAGAGTCTGATAAAGGAAAAGGTAAACTGGTAGAAGAAGGACAGTTACCAAAGAAGAATTATTCAACCTCTGACGTTGCTCAAGTTGAATCAAGGATAAACAAATCAACCTCTGACATTGCTCAAGTTGTTCAAAAATCAGAAGTTGTGACAACCTCTGATACTACTCAAGTTGTACAGACAAAATTATCTTCACAATTACAAAGGACTTTTGGCAAGCCAGTCACTGTTCAACACTCTTTGATTCCAACAAATATAAATCTTCTTCAAAGCAGAACAGTCATGGGAAAAGAATCAAGAGATAAATCTGGGCTTGGATCTCATAGAGAGAAAAGAGTGAACAATAGTCCAATGGATCACACTTCTTTAGCTGAACCTGGTGTTGGAGTAACTCAAGAAAATCTTGATACTCTAGAATCAGTTCAGTTAATATACCACAGAGGGTTGAAGAAGGATTTTTTGTTATACTTCAAATCTGATGGCAGAGTATACAGAGTTAGTGAAGATGATATTGGTTTGAAGATGAAAGAAGAACTGGAATATGTGCTGTATCTGTTGAAAGTTAAAAATCAAAGAACTCGTCAAGCAGCCGAAGTGTTAAGAAGCAGGATGATGAAAGCTAGAATTCTTTCTGGTTTAAAGTCTGCTGGCTCTTACATACCAAGGTACAGAGATTACAATGGAAAGCTTGTTGAGATGCAAAGAAACAGTGCAAGACTCAGAACAGATTTTGGCATAAAAGTGTTGGAATTTAATCTGGAATCAGATAAATCCTTCATAATAAAACTAGGAAATGATATGAGGAAAAACAGCATTTATTCACTAAGGGCAGCTATCTACCAGACTGGAGAAAGTGATCCGGAACTCAAGGAACTGAAAGAAATCATGGTAGATGAGCTAGAAAAGGCTGAAAGAAGACTTCTCATTGATTATCTCAGGACAGTGCCTGATATTGAAGAAATTAAGTAAAGTCTGACTGTAAGTTTTTAAAGTTTTCTGTTCTAAGTTAAAGTTAAACTCTGATTATATTTAAACACTGCATTTGTTATATGTTTTGACATCATCAATTATCTATTAACTTGTACATCTTTATTATGCACAAGTTGGGGGAGATTGTTAGATATAATTGCTGACGTTTGTTCATCAGTGTTTAAGTACCAGGTACTCATCAGAGTTTAATAGAAGCCAGTCAGAGTTTGATAAAGTCTGACGGGGTGAAGAGTTTATTAACTGTCGGTGCTAATATGAAGATTCTAGAAGCAATATATCTTGAAGATGGAAAGAAGCAAGATATATTGAGACAGTTAAGGAAACGGAACAGAAGACAGAAGCAATCCTAAATTGATATAAATTGTATAGCTAATTTATAGGAATATCAATTAGAGATTGATTATGTAACTGTGTATTATATAAACACAGATAGGTTAACCCTAAAAGGGATGCGAATACTGAATACATTATTCTTGTAACCTAGCAGCTCTCTGTGATTCTTTAACATCACTGAGAGAAGAGTTAAATATATATAATTCAGTTATTGATTCATAAACAGTGTTCTTGAGTGTTATTATCGTATTAATATTGATTATATATTGTGTAATCGGCCTAACACAAATATACTGTTGAAGAGAGAGGTATGTGTAGAATTTGACACACATTGCTAGAAGTCATTTATGTTGTAGTGTTACTACTTTGTATTTCTTTATTCATTCTTATATATTAATATTTACTTTTGACAGGTGGTTTCACTACTCCGAACATGAAGCAAAATCTTGAATATGATGGTTTGTATATTGTTATTAATTTTAGTATCACAACTTTAAATTGTTATCTTTTAAAGTTAATTAATTGATAGTAATTGGCCATAATTATGTTGATCGTCATTATCTTTTAAATATTAACAAATAGACAAATATAAATATTTATTTTTTTATATTTTTTTGTAAAAATAATAATAACTTATGTTTAATGAGAGAGCGGCTCACAATACATATAAACTATCAGAAATTATGTTTCATAATATTTTGTAAAAAAAATCGCTTTTAAATTATCTATATATTTTATATATTTAAAATCAAGTTTTTTATGTTTTACCTTTTAAATTATATAGAAGATAATATAGTTATAAAAAAATACAAACTTTTTACATTAATTAAATTAATCTTTAAAAATATTAAACTGAAGTTTACAATTTTTACAATTAATTATTTAATGGGTTATTTGTTAGATTTGGTAGCAATAAGAGAGCGCCTTATTGGGAGTGAACATATTTAACAAAAGGGTATTCAAACAGGAGGAGTGTATAATGTAACAGCCCCAAATCCGGGGTCAGGGATTTAGAGTAGTCACGATCCACTTACTTCTTGCCTTGCCTGCTTTACTCACAATAGACACAATTCATCTGCTTATGACCCCACAATGTATATATCTCTCTCACACACACACGGGTTAGAGTCTCAGAAACGACACAAATACCACAATTGCGGAATAAATAATCTTTATTACAATACCCAAATGTCTTTTGAATTTGCTACTGATACAACTCCTAAGTAATGGTACATTACCAACTTAGCCTTGTAATACTCACCACCCTCTCATACCATTCATATCTATACATAAGATGAATACCAAAAGCTCCAGCTTGATCTGACTGGTTCACACTACTTCCAGGATCACTGCTAGAAACTGCTCCTGAGAATGCCTTGCGCTTACCACTCGCTTGAGGGATGTGCGCCGAATCCTTGGTATCCTGCTTCGCTGCTATATAATATTTATAAAACAATAGCAAGAGTGAGCGATTGCGATAGCTCAGCAAGGTAATAAAAGTATGGCATAATCCTGCCTTTAACTCAACCCAGAATAAAGCGGGTATAGGACAATAATTTGTCAAAATATCTCGATACTGAAATTATTTCCTTATCGGAATGTATTCCAAAAACAGTACCATTGTTGTATTTCAAATATCATTTTCATAATATTTCTGCAAACTTTTACTATATTATGAACAAAGTTCTAGTATAATATAAAAGATGAGGTTTCAAAGTAAACTAATATAACCTTTCCGAAAAATATCTTCTATGTAAGCAGAATATCAACATATAACTTAAAAGATGAAGTTATAAGGTGATTCGGTATAAACAACTCCCTTACCATCACTCATGTTATGTAAGGTATCCACAGAGTCATATGATATAAAAGATGAAGTTACGAGGAAAATTTCATATAATGTTCCGTAACCCAAAATCCACTTATGCATATATAATCTGAGTAAGGTTTTATCAGAGTTATAACTCATAAAATAAAAGATGAAGTTGCAAGGATTTATTGTAACTTCATCTTTGAACACTTTTCAACCCCCTGCCAACATGATCGGTTCGTCTCCCCAATACATGTTGCAGGAATATCCAAAATTGGACGATGAACCAATACTAGAGCAATCACCGCGCCAGTTGTCCCAACCTCACTATGATCAGTAGCAGGTCGTACAACTAAAAATGTTTTCTACATGTAGATGGAAGAACACGACAGCCTGACATTGTTTACCGCTTTTCTGGATCTCCCGGCCCATTTGGGGCAATAAAAATGGATGGGTCGGCGCAACTCGACCTCTTATACCGCTCCTAGTTCGGATGAAATCCATGACTCTGAAACGTAAAGATCGTCCTCCTTTTCCCAAGTGTAATACTTGTTGATACGACTCCACTAAGTAGTTATATTTAGGTTGGAAAGGAAGATTCTCCAATATTTCCCAAGCTATTGCTTGTTAATGGATATCGACTTGTTCCATCAATTTACCCCTCGATCGTTGAGGTGGTAACACAACATTTGACTTGCAGCAATTAAATTGCTCCGAGAAAATATATGTCCCCTGACAGTTTTGAGTTGAGACTTTAAAATGAGTAGCAGTCACTTAAATCAGGTTTCTCATATTTTTGGTAGTTCAGCGAGTATTTAAATCCTCTTAAAAGATAGATTTAAATGGAAGAACAGTGTTTGAGAACCTCCCCTTGATTTAAAATAATTAATAATACAGCTTAGAATATCCTTCATAGTTATTGAAGGTCGAGGATAAACTTTAAATAATATAACTCATTTTAAAACATGTTAAAAGTATTTAATAAATAATCGAATAATATTTATTAAATAAATAAATCTTAAACGAATGTTCAAAAATAATATTCATTAAATAAATAATGATTGAATGAATATTCAAAATAATATTCATTAAATAAATAAGGATTAAATGAATATTCAAAATAATATTCATTAAATAAATAATCATCGAATAACAGTTACCCGATATCTTTATCGGAAAAATAATCTTTAACATATACAGAAAATATAACTACTTCCGGTCTAAAGAATAAAAATCATACGCCCTTTACCTAGGGCATTTATAAAAACCTGTCTTCTAACTAATATCCCATATCTAGCTTAGAAGCCCATAATCAAATCATAACCTCGAGTATCACTATATATAGCAATTCGAAGAAAAACATGCAATTTATGTATCGCAATGTACTTGGGAATAAAACATGTATACTTCTCATTTGCATATCATATATGAAAGCAGTTTATTATCACAACAACAATAGCATAGGTTTCGAAAACTTGCTTGATGCTCGAGAAGTGGTAGGGGTTCGCGACGATGTCGGACAATCTAGACAAAGTCAAAGAAAACGCACGATTAATCCCCTAAATAATCCACTTATAACTTAATGCTTAAACACGTAAGCGAATCACAATAATAGCACTTAATGGATTAATCTAGCCTCGTACTAGGTCCATGCTACTCGTCAAATACTTAAGTCGTAAGTTTGGTTCGAAATCGATCCTCAAATTCAAGTTATAGTTAACCATTTATAACATTGGTTTCTAAGTCGGGTTCTTAGTGGTTTTCACTTGCGCAACCTCTGCTGTCGCATTTTTATAAAATCGAAAAATAATCTTTTGGACTCGAAACCTTCGCACACCTCTTTCCAACTGACCTTAGCACTTTACCACCAAATCTCATATTTTATAATCACTTGTAAGGGTCTCAATCACAATCATGAAGTTGATGTGTTTCTGTAATTTCATTTCTCGAACAACTTTTACTAAAACGACCATAATTCAAAAACCGTAAATCAGAATATTTCGATTCTTGCACCAACGCGATCTATGAATCAAAATCTACAAGTATAGGTCATGTACTCATTAAGGACAGGGGTTCGAACCTACTTTCAAGCATTGTCTTAATGGTTAAAGAAAATTTCGGCATTACGACGGCTGTATAATCCAATTTTTAACCAACCCAAATAAGCATTCAACCAACACCCAAGACTCATATACACTATTCATCATCTTCCTCACTGCCTCAACAGGTCTTGGAGCTACAATACTTATTTTTCTATTTTCATAACAACCACACAAGATTCATGTCTCTAAACATGCATACCACATCAAAACTCCATTAAAACACAATATTCATCAAAGGGGTTTCAAAGATTTATACCTTGGCTTGAAGCTTAGAAGTGCTCTAAAGACTTTACAACTCTTAAACCTTTCTTAGAACATCCTTTGGAAGCCAAACCATCAAGAAACAAAATATGAAAACTAAGTTAGCAACTAATCATCCTAGAACACACCATCTTGCAAAAATCATATAAAATCGAAAAATAAGAGTTTCGTTCTCAAATCTTTTACCACACCTTCTGATCTTCACGGGATTTCTTTTGATTCCTAGATCATCATCAGGGAATGCTTGAAGCTCTACCTATGGGCGTTTTAAGATCGATGGCAGAAACTGCCAGGAACAGGGCAGATTGGAATCTTCAACTTGGGGAAGGGATTTGACTAGGCTACACCCCTTTGTTTGCCACCAAACTTTAGGCGTGGTCTTTACATAGAATAAGGAGGCTATGGTTAAAATATGGTGATTTATGGATGGATAGAAGTGGAGATATGAATTTTTCTTTGAGTTGTGCTCAGGGCCGGACCTGACGGGAGGGCAGGGAGGGCGACCGCCTGGGGCCCAAGAATTTAGGGGGCCCAAATTTTTTTAAAAAATTTACTAAGTATTTGTATACAAATGTGATTTTACAGAAAAAAGAATTTATTATTGATCAATATAATTAATTTTAAATGTAAAAACTTACAAGAAAGAAAAATAAGTAAAAACAATATAATTATTGATCAATATAATTAATTTTAGATGCTCTTACTCAAGAATTGTCACCACTACAGATGTATCTACCAGATCAGTTCATGTCTGCATTTGAGATTCTTGAGTTTGTTAAGTCTTTAGACTTTCTTCCAAATGTTGCAATTGCTTATCGAATCCTATTATCTGTGCCTATGCCTGTGACTGTAAAAATTACTTGAGATCATCGATGTCACAAGAAAGATTGAATGGTTTTGCCATATTATGCATTGAGAAGGATATGTTGTTGGAGATTGGTGTAGATACAATAATTAACGATTTTGCATCTAGAAATGCACGAAGAAGTTGTTCAGCATGATTTCACTTTCACGGTTTTAGGTTGTTTTTGCTCAGAATGTTAGTATTTTAACATTATTATCTAAGATGATAAATATCATTAATTCATTTGCTTTTAAGCCAAAATAGATGTTTTCTCGTATTTAAATTTATTCTTTTAGTCTAAACTTTCATTTGAAGTTATAGTTGTCTAGCTGTTAAATTTTTTTTATTAACAATATTAAGGGCCCAAATTTCTGTTTCGCCCCTAGGCCTCCGAAACCTCAGGAACGGCCCTGGTTGTGCTCTTGTTTGGCAGATTGGAGAGCTTTTGCTCATCTTACTTTTGTTTTGTTTTTCAACTTGGATGCATCTATTCTTTTGTGTTGTTAACCACCCATTGGTCCACTTGTTGCTCTCTCATTAGTCCAAGTGTTGGTCTCTCATCAAACAACTCCATTTTTTGCCAATGTTGCAAATACACCATTAGCTTTTTGGTTGACTTTCATGCATGACACCTTGGTTTTTCTTCTTCCACCAATTGGATCGTCTTGGTGTCCTTTTAATAAAATCAATACGTTACAGCTTATATGTTGCATTTTATTACTCCACTGTGGCACAATCCCTTAAATCAATATTAACTCCAACATCCCTTATCTATTCCCTCTTTATTCCTTGTTCTTAGAAAATGTTCTCGCGTTTCTTCGAATATTCTCAATCTCTTTTTATAGAGTTCCTTAACTCTTGGTTAGCTTCCTTTTTGTTTAAATCCTTGAATCCACTTGATATAATTCTCTTGATGGTCATGTAGGATATTTAATCTTGTCATAATTTCAATCCTTAATCCATGATTCGTTTGCTTAATCGCTTAATCTCGTTATAAAGTATCAGCGGTTTTCGTTCTAAATTTTCAAATCAAATATAATAAAATTCCAAAATATTAAATACTCAAATTTAATATCTCATTTCTTGATTATAATAATATATAATTCACTGCCCGATCAAATACTACACCAAAATAAAATTTGGAATTTCTGAATTCCGATCGTTTTTGCATACACTTATTTACTCCGTAGATCACTAATATGACTTCGGAATATCCACACTACGTCTCGTACATAGGTGGCATGAATTTTTTTTCTTAATCCTCAAAATCACTATTCATCCACCAAATTCACTATTCACTGATGCACTTAATCATAATAAGAAAAGTTTTAATTTTACCAAAAAATCGGGTTATTACATATAATATTCTAGAATTTAATATTGATATTTTATTATGTATTTTAAAATAAGAAATAAATTTTGAGAAAGATAAAATTAGTGATAAATATAATAATATTTGAGATGATATCAAAAGAATGAAAATTTTATACGATTATCTTTTTCTAAATTTATTTAGAATTTCACTAAGACGGAAAGAAAAATCTCAAAGAAACCGTAGAGTTATAATGTTATATTAGAAATATAATTGTTTAATTTATTGAAAACATACAGTAATTTGTAATATATTTATTTTAAAAATTATAAAATATTATAAGACCGCTGCGAAGCGCGACTCAGTAAACTAGTGTATTCTATTTAATCTATCTATCTGTACTATTATATAATATCTGAAACATTGAAAGTTTTGATTTTCGATTTTCTCACATATATAACATAACTACAAACTCTTTTAATTATACTTTACTTAGAATTCAAAAACACGACCTTTTTTCGAAAATATTTATATTTATATTTATATATATTACAACAAAATATATTGATAATTTTGACAGTTATCTTTACTGATATGCTTACTAAGCTAATAAACTATTATAAAATCTATAATTTTTTTTAGATTTAAAGTATTAAATTAGTACTTTTAATTCTTTTTAAAAAGGTAGCATTTTCAAAAGTATTAAAAACTCAAAAAATTTAAAAGTAAATTTTAAAATTAATATTAAAGTCGTCCGTGCATTGCACGGGTTATAGGCTTATATATATATACACACGCGCGCGGGTTCCAATTTTTAATTAAAAATGTTACCAATTGAATGAGATTTGAAAGATTTTTGAAAATATTTGTTGGATGCTCTAGAATTTTTCAATATCAATATACTTATATAAAGGAGAAGACGGGGGCGGTGAGGTGGCGCCTCTAGAATTGCTCCGTTCTATTTTTCTAATTTTCTCAATTTTTCTCAATTTTTAATTTTAATAATTACAACTTCCTTTATTATTTTCGATTTTGTAGGAAGGAAATTGAAAATTACACTTTTATTATTTTCAAACTTGATAGAACTTTTTTTTATTATTTTCAAACTTGATAGAACTTTCTTTGATTTAGAAAATTACAACTTCCTTATTATTTTCGAATTTGTAGGACTTGATATAACTTTCTTTGATTTAGAAAATTATAACTTCCTTATTATTTTCGAATTTGTAGGCTTGATAGAACTTTCTTTTATTATTTTCAAACTTGATAGAACTTTCTTTGATTTAGAAAATTACAACTTACTTATTATTTTCGAATTTGTAGGCTCTTATGTTAATAATTGCAATTTTCTTTTTTATTATTTCCAATATTGATAGAACTTTCTTTTATTATTTTCAAACTATAGAACTTTCTTTGATTTAGAAAATTACAACTTCCTTATTATTTTCGAATTTTTAGGATATTATGTTAATAATTGCAATTTTCTCTTTTATTATTTTCAATCTTGATAGAACTTTCTTTTATTATTTTCAAACTTGATAAAACTTTCTTTTAGTATTTTTAAACTTGATAGAACTTTCTTTTATTATTTTCAAACTTGATAGAACTTTTCTTTTATAATACTTCTTGACTTTTAAACATATTTCCATGTTATTCACCTTACAAACACCTATAAATTAAAGGTCATTCATAACAAAAAATCTACACCGAAACTTTTTTTACATATCTTCAAATTTTTACAACCATATTTACAATCAATACAACTATGGCCTACACCATGTTGGATGCTTTGAATGACAACAACTATACCTGGATGATAAGAGTACGAGTGTGTAGAATGTAGGAATCTGTCAATCCAAATACTGAAGACCTGATCAGTCTTGACATGATTTTGATCGATGAAAAGGTTAATAAATCAATATACTTATAACTTATTAGTTTGTCAAATTGTATGACGTTATTAACTTTTCTAAGATATGTTGTATGACAGGAAAATTTGATCCATGCTACGATCCCGAAGATTCTGGTCTCTCGGTTCAAAAATCTTTTAGAGGAAGGCTTCGTGTACATCATCAAAAATTTGAAAGTTGTTTCAAGTACAGGGAAATATAGACCACTATCACATAGGTCTAAATTGCTCTTCATATGCATAACGTTGCCTAAGAGATTGGAAGAAGGCATCGTCAACATATCACTACATGGATTTCAGTTCATATGTCCGGATATGATTGATGCACATATTAATGACACCAACATACTCTCAGGTTTTTGATGCAGTAATATATTAGAGTAATATATAAGTAATACTATTATATAAGTTATAATTCAAACTATCATGTTCTAATATTATTTTTTCTATGTTGATTTAGATATTGTGGGATGCTTGACCTACTTGGGTGGCATTGAAGTTGTCAAAGACGGTTAAAAAAAAAGAGATCTCAAAATTGTAACAAATTAGTAAGTTATGCATTATATTAATTTTAATATAACTATTAATTATTTTTTATTGTTCTTGTAATTTTATATTACTTCTTTGGTTACCCCAATTTATTTGTTTTACTTATTTAATTTGTTCTAATTTTTTTCTTAAACAGCTCTATCACCAGTACCGTAACTTTGTGGGAAAAGTTGATCGAGATAGTTGATACAAATTTATACAAGGGGGATGGTGGACCCTATATAATAATTGTCACATCTACCCAGATTAAAAAATTTAAAAGTAATTATCTTTATTAATGTTTTTATAATATATAGTTTTAGAAATTACACATATATAAATCTATCTTATCTCGATTGAACGAATATCATTAGATATTTTACAAATATTTGTTTCACTGATATTAATTTACTAGATATTACTAGATTTTAAATATTTTAGATATTAAATATTTATAATATTTATTGATATTACTAGATTTTTACCTTAATTTAGGTGTTATATTTTATCCTTTTGTTTGGTTATTCAGTGATATCTATGGCTTCTTTATTATTGAAAAAAATCTATTAACAAAAAAAAATTCAACTAATTTTTATATAATCAAAACATGTTAATGTTTATTTTCATTCTCAATTTTATTTTGTATAATTTTTTGAAGCGATCAATTTTTTTTTATATAATTATGAGCCCTAACCTTTTGGTTAAATTTAAAATTATTGCTTATGATTTAAAGTTACTTAAAGTTATAAGTAAAAAGTAAAATTTTAAGTTAATATATCTGTTTGGGTAATTTTGTATTATGATAAACTAATGAGTTATTAAAATTGTAACAATTAAATTAAATTTGATAAATAATGCATTTGAATGATGATATTAACTTTTATCAAATAAATACATTAAAATAAAATAACTTCTGATTTTAAACTGTTTTTTTAACTTTAAGTCATTTTCTAAGTTATTACACAAACAAAAAAAAAATTCAACTTCAATTAAAAAATTACTTCTTACCCAACAAATTAATTTCAAAATCCAAAATTTTGGGTTTAAACATATTCTTTTAACATACATAATAAATCTTCATATTAAAGATAAAATGACTAAAAAAATTATATTTAAGTATTTAAATTTTTATTATTACAAATAACTAGTATTTTTTTATCAATATAAATTTTCCTTTTATATATATATGGCAATGATATCTGTCCAAGAAAATAAAAAATCAAACTATATAAACAAAAGAAATATGTAAATACTTTATAATATTACCTACCCAAATGCAAATTTTATAGAATATATTTTATTTGATAATTTAAATAATTTTGTAGATATTTATTTCACAATTTTTGTTCTAATATTCTTTTTCTTAACAAATATATTCTAATGCCGCTGATTTTATAGAATATATTTTATTTGATAATTTAAATAATTTTGTAGATATTAATTTCACAATTTTTATTATAATATTCTTTTTCTTAACAAATATATTTCAATGCCGCTGAAAGCGCGGCTTAGTAACCTAGTTTAGTATATATAAGAGCATTCCTTAGCTATAAAATCTAGGTGGCATGTGATACACATAATATGTAAAAAAAAAATAGATAGATAATTATGATTCGTTGACCAAATTTATCTAAACTCAAAATCGCTTAGCAAAAATATACCCAATAAGAATTATAGATAATCCCATTTAAGTTCACTCCATTACCCTTGTACAAAATTTTAACTATTTTCTATTTTAAATTTTTTTAGCTAATCAATATAACTAATTGTTAGGTCCAAAGTATCGTAGAAGGGGGGGTTGAATACGATACTCACAAATAATTTAATTTCGTTCGCGGATTAATCTTTTGTTCTATAACGAAATCAAACACACCAAACCAAATCAAGTTTCGGGGAATATATCTTTTTATAAATATAAACCTCGAGGGGTGCTACAATTTCTAATCCGTAGATTAGCGTCAATGAGTTTAAGGTAACACAAATACAAAACAATAATCAAGTTCTGAGCACTATTAATTTCTCTGGTAATTTTCTCCGGCTCTTCTCTCTCTCAGTTATGTGTCTGTGTTGAATACCTTAACTGAAGAAGACACAATCTTCTCTCTGTATTAATTGTAGTCTGTTTTGAAAAACCATCGAATGAGAATTGTAGAAACAATCCTGGCCGTTGGATCTTCATCAACCTTTCAGAAAAGGAATTCTTTTCACCTGCTCCCATAATAAAAAACCATCGAATGAATAAAAAATCCATCGAATTAAATAAATTAATTTGTCATTCGATAGTTTTTAAATCAAAACTATCGGATGCCAAACTAATTTACTTTGGTTTTTAATTAATCATTTCAACTACCATTCGATAGTTTTTCAATTAGAAAAACCATCGAATTTCTCTTTCTTGTCTTTAGTCCATAAATGATTCCACTGAGCTTCTGGGTGTTTAAGAAATAGACTGTATCAATTTCTTCTGAAACGATAAAACAACTTGATCTTTTTAGTGCCGTCACCTAGTGCAACTGGTCTGGTTCACAGATGAATAACACTTGATCAATTCTTATTTTATATCTTCATTATAATGCTGCTGATACGTCCCTTGTCCTTCTGGTTGCTTCATCACTGGAATCCCGTGGTACTGAACCCTAAATCATTCACATACTTCTGTCGTCTTGAAAGTCTTGTTTCTTTTGTTGTCACTGAGGCTTGAACATTTTCATGAACTTCTTTCCGTGACCTGTTTACGGACTTCAAGAATACATAACGTATTTTGATTTTTTGTGTTTACCTTTTCTTCTTTGATTCTGGATTCCTGTGCTTCAGTTAATATTATTGTCTGTCTTGTCCTTTGTTGAGTTGTAGTTATCTCTTTTAGATCTTATGTTACATTATGCTTTACAATCTCCCCCTATTTGATTGGATAGAGTTCGACAAGCAAATACTTCGAGGATAACTCAACTAACTAAGGAAACATGAAACTACTTAAAGTAAGACAGCGTAATAATATTAATGCATTCTGGATCAGATATTTATACATTTCCAGATTTCATAATTCAAAAAACAATTAAACTTTATACAATGAAGTTGCTCCTCTAGTCTGAGCTGATAGTTCTCTTGTTCTTTGCTTCATCATTCAGTCCATTCCAATCTCACCTTCTTCAATCATTGGATCGGAGTTAGCAGCTTGATAATCAATCACTGATGGATAGTGCAGTGGTTCTCCAGGTTTAAGGATTGCTCCTCGGATGTGTCTTCCAATATACTCAACATCTTGACCCACTCCAGCCCACAACCATGCAATGTTAACATCTTTCTTGTTTGGCTTTGGCATGTTTGGCAGTCTGGTATGCACTTCCAATCCTCTTTCCACTCTTTTCCTATAGTAAGGAACATTCTCCATTAGAAATCTTCTAAGAGTGTAAGCTGCTTTGTCCTTCTCCGTTGAAGAGAATCCAGTGGATCTAAGATACTTCTCAACTGAGATTAGATAGTTGCTTGGGTAGTCCCTCAGTTTGTCCTCATCCAAATAGCAGATTCTGAACAAGTCATTCGTCATGAATCTAACCATTGGAGGATCTTCAGTAATCTCTGGACTGACTTTCATCACGATCTCCTTAACATGCTCTCGGAGCAGTTCATTTAGCCTTGTAGTTCTTTGGATCTTGATGAGTATAGCCTGCAATTCTGTATATGTCCTCTGTTCTAAAAACTTAGTAGAAATCACAAATGTACCTTTCTCCAGAAAACTGATTAATAAGCTCCAGGCACCATTTGCTTTAACCCCAGCATTCAGACAGATTATAGAGCTTCTCAGTGCTTTGAAGTAAGTCTGATCATCAAGATTAGCACTTCTGATGTCCTGAATAATGACTTCCACCTCCGCATTGTCGTTGACTTGTAATCCGTCTTCAACTCCACAAAAGGTTTTATAAGCCATTTCCCATTCAGTACCATCTTTCTTTGCCAGATCTATCATCTTCTTCTTCCTCACTTCATTATACACCTTCAACCTCTTTAGCTTTTCGCTTCTCAGAATTGCTTGCTGTTTTTCTTTCTCAGCTTGCCTGGCATCTATTGCAGCTCTCTGAGCTCTTATTGCTTCCAAGGCAGCTTCTTCTTCTGGTGACAGAGAATTTGATTCTTCTTCCATAATATCCTCATCCAAGATAGGATGATCTATTGGTTCAGGATAATATGATTCATGCTCCTCTTGAATAGGTTGCTCTTGCATGAATTCAAATTCCTCTTCACTCTTCTCTTCCTCCACAAGTTCTTCTATCCAGTACTGCCTGATAGGAATAGCTTCAACTGTTTCCCAAACTCTCCATCCATCCTTAGTTTGCTCCTTCTCCCCTTCTCCAACTTTCTCCCCCTTAGTTGAGGAATCCTCGATAAAAGCATCCTCAGCATAAAAGACATTAGAAGGATCAGGTTGTTGATAGGAGGGACCAGGTTGTCCAGATTGTTGGTTTTTCAGCATACTCCATATAGACTGTACTCCATCGCCTTGATTCTCCAAGAAATCCATAAGCTGCTTATTAAAGTCATTTATAGAAGCTAACGACAGGTCAATGTTTTCCAATCTTGAGTTGGTAGTCTTTTCCATATGATCCAGCCTCCTGTTGAGTCTAGACTCCACTCTTGAAAGGTTGTCCATTGCATCCTTCACGCGCGCTTGACCATCCCGGATAACCAGAACGTCCTCTTTCAAAGCTTCATGTCCCTGGGACAGTGCAGTTACTTCATTCATGAATCCATCTTTAAGCTCCTTTACGTCCATCCTCAAATCGACCAGCTCTTCCATAGCTTCCTTCTTTAAGGAGTCCACTGCCTGCTTCGTACCTGTTATAGTGCCAGATGCACTGCCAATGACCCTGAATGTTCTTCTGGAATCAGCTGCAGCCAAGTCAACTTTCTCTTGAATAGACTTTAAATAAACATTGTCTTGACTGGAGGTGATCCCTTGGTCAAAGGAAGGTCGCAGTGGAACCTTGAATAATGGATTTCCTTCTTTATCATGAACTGTCATCTCCTTGAGGGAAGATTGAACTTGTAGCTCTCTTTCTGTTGGTAACAGCAGATCATCAATATGAGTTAGGGTTTGGGTGTCACTCCTCACGTTTGGCTCTGGGTGTTCACTCACAGTTTCTGTTAGTGTTTCACTCATTTTTCCTTTCCCACTCAGGCCAGGTGTAAGTGTTTGTGTTTCACTCAAATCCATTGTGCTGGTTGTACCTGCAGAAGAAAACACCGTAGCCGCCCTTAAGGAGGTCACCGGTGGTGCAATGGGGCTTCGCAAGTCCCCATCCTTGGTTAAACCAAGTTGCTGATCATCCTTAGATGATATATCCTTTGTAGGATCTAGAGTTTGAATCTCTAGGGGGTTAGAAACAGGCTCATTTAACAGCAGAGATCCCGAATCTTCCCCGTGAGTCTGTAAAGACTTCACCTCAGTTGACTCCTCAATAGTAATTGATTCACTGTCAACGAGTTGCCGATCTGCACCTACGTCAGACCCTTTACCCGCAGGATCCAGATATGTTCCATCTGGGGAGGTAGACAATGACCTTTTAGATTGTGCATTTAGGTCAAAGCCTTCTCTCGACGTCTGTGAATACCCTTGGTTCTTAGAACCTTCAACCAGTGAACCTGGCCGTAATATGGTCGGAACACCAGTTGCTTCCGTCAATTCTTCCTTACTTGATTGAGCTATTGGTTCAGATATAGCTTTCGTTAGCGTAGTCCAATCAGCATCAGAAAAATCAATAAAGGGCGCTTTGGATGAGAGAAATGAAGTATCAGCAGTTGCCTCAGTTTCTGTTCTTCTCCTTTTAGAGGAAGGCAGAGCTGCTGTTGAAGGGTGTATCTCCTTATGTGGTGCTGCTTTGGCACTATCTCCCTCTACACTCACGGATGTCTGAATATTGGGTATAGGAGGGTAAGGAGGTTCGTTTGTGGTTTCATTTGGCTCTTCCAAAGGCTCTTCGACCGTGGTTAGAGATTGTGGGTTGCAATCTCATGGTCTGGATGGCCACTGAGGGCTCTGGATCAACATCCATTGTTGTGGTTCAGGTGCCAGTTCAAGTTCAGGAATGTTACCTTGAATTACCTGTTCCCCTGGGGGTAGAAGAGGCAGGGGCACCGTTCTTAGATATTCAGTGAGAACAGTGGGTACCCCTGGAAGATAGTTGTTCTTCCTTATCAGAGCGGTTATGGCATTGCTCTTCATCTTCGTACACTCCATTGTGTCTTCAGCTTCAAATGTCTCACGTTCATCATCTGTTAAGACATCATTGAGAATTAGCTGTAGGAACCTAGGATAGAAACAGAGCACATCTTCATTTATGCCTGTTCTTTCATCCAGTGGTCCCATGCACATGATGACTTGATCAATCACTATCCGTCCTATGTTAATATGCCTATTGTTCGCAATGGCAAACCCTATCTGTTAAATATAATTGCTGACGTTTGTTTATCAGTGTTTAAGCAACAGGTACTGACCAGAATTTATCAGAAACCGGTCAGAGTTTAATTAAACTCTGATAGGGTAAAGAGTTTAAAGGAAGCCGGTCAGAGTTTATTTAAAGTCTGACAAGGTGATAGTTGAATTAGCTGTCGGTGCTGAATTGAAGATTCTAGAAGCAATATATTCTGAAGATGGAAAGAAGCAGAATATATTGATACATCTAAGGAAACAGAATAGGAGATAAGAAGCAATCCTTAATTGATAACAATTGTATAGCTAATTTGTAGGAATATCAATTAGATAAGGATTGTGTAACTGTGTACTATAAAAACACAGATAGGTTATCCCTAGAAGGGATGTGATCATTGAATATATATTATTCTTGTAACCTAGAAGCTCTTTGTGATTCATTAACATCACTAAGAGAGAATTATTTAATATAATTCAGTTTGTTGATTTACAAACCTGTGTTCTTAATAGTTATTCTCATACATACTTGATTATATATTGTGTATTCGGCCTAACAATTGGTATCAGAGCCAAGGCTGTTTAATATATACAGTTTTACGATTCAAACACAGTATTAATCATGTCTGAAGAAAATCAAACTGCTCCTAAGGCTGAACAGGTTAAGCCCAATTCTGTGAGTCGATATGAAACAATCAGGGTTCCAATTCTCAGGCCTGTAGAGTATCCAATTTGGAAGGTGAAGATGACCATGTTTCTGGAGGCTACAGATCCAGAATATCTTGACAGAATATATGATGGTCCTCATATGCCAACAAAATTATCCCCTGTTGTTGATGGTCAGGAACAGAAGACTGTTCCAAAGGAAAAGAAAGATATGACTCCTGAGGACATCTCATCGATTGCAAAGGATGCAAAGGTTAGACATCTTCTCCACAGTGCTTTAGATAATGTTATGTCTAACAGAGTAATTGGCTGCAAGACTGCCAAAGAGATATGGGATGCTCTAGAAGTCAGATGCCAAGGAACAGGTGCTATCAAGAAGAATAGGAGGACCATACTAACTCAGGAGTATGAGCACTTTGATTCAAGACCTAATGAAACCTTGACTGAGACTCATGACAGATTTTGCAAACTATTGAATGATCTGTCTCTGGTTGATAAAGAATATGAGCTTGAAGAGTCTAATCTCAAGTTTCTGTTATCTCTACCTGAAAAGTGGGATCTAAAGACAACCACAATAAGAGATAATTATGAGCTTGCTGATACAGATCTTGATGAAATCTATGGGTTATTGAAAACTCATGAACTGGAGATAGAACAAAGGAATAGAAGAATGAGTAAAAAGACAAAATCTGTTGCTCTCAAAGTCGAGGAGAAGCCCATTAAGAAGGAATCATCAAGGAAGAAAGCCAAGGGAAAGGCTTTAGTCATTAAATCTGAGAGTGGGTCATCAAACACTGATGATGACTCAAACTCTGATGAAGCTTCTGACTCTGAGGATGATGAAGAACAGATGATGCAAATGGCTGCATTGATGGTAAAGACCTTCAAGAAGATGGGATTCAAGAATTTCAAGAAGGGAAAGAGATTCTCAAGGAAAGATTCAAACTCTGGTAAGAGAAGTTTTAGAAAGTCTGATGGAAGGGAGACCAAGTCTGGCAAGAAGGATAAATCTGAAATCCAGTGCTACAAGTGTAAGGAGATGGGTCACTATGCTCCAGAGTGCAAGAAAGGCAAAACTGAGAAAGCACTCATCTCTAAAGGCAAAGACTGGGCAGATACTTCAGACTCTGATGATGGAGAAAACTATGCTCTTATGGCAACTGTCAGAGATGAGACTGAATCGTCTGAAAATAAGGTACCCCTAACTACTTATGCTTATGATACTGATAATATATCTGAGTTAAGAGTATATCTGAAAAGTGTTCATGTTAGCTATAGGGATCAGACTTTAGAAAATGAAAGAATTAAAACTGAAAATCTTAGTCTTAAAGATAGAAACAAGTTTCTTGAAGGAGAACTTGAAAGTATGAAGAAGATTCAAAAAGAAAGAGATGATGCTGTTTATGTAGAACAGGAGTTGCTGAAAAGATATAGGCAACTAGAATCTGATTTAGAAAAGGAAAGAAAAATAATCAAAACTTGGACAGATTCTGGAAGAGACACTCATCAAGTGTTTCAGACTGATTCTGTAGGTTTAGGTTATTGTGAAAATGATGAACTTAGGTTTAAAGACAAGGTTAAGGTTAAACCACAACTTAAACCTGTGAAATTTGTTCCAGAAGCCAATAAGTTAAAATCTGTTGTAATAAGGGAAGCTGATATGGAATCAGATGAAGCTTGTGAAAAACAAGAAAATATTATAACAGAAAAACTTATGGAAGTAGAAGCTGTTAGAAAACCAGTAAAAACTTGTGAAAAATAGGTTAATGTTGGCTTGATGACAGGAAAACAGTTCAATCATAAGTTGAAAGAGGTAAAGTCTGCCATGAAACCAAAAGGGTCCAAGAAGAATAGGAATGGAAAAGTAGGCATAAATAACAGAAATAATCATTTGCCTAATGCTGGTGCTTCAAGGAAAACATGTTACAATTGTGGTAGTTCTAATCATCTTGCTAGACTTTGCACTAAGAACAAACATATTAATTCTTTATCTTCTACATCAGGAGTAAAGAATGATTATGTAAGAGTTAAACCACAAACTTTATGCAAACACTGTGGGAGCACTTGGCATTCCATTTATACTTGCAAGAGTTATCATGCTATTTATCACAACTATTATGAGCTAAAACCCAACTTGAAATGGGTTAGAGCAAACTCTGCTAGTGTAAAATCTGACAATGTTAGTTTAAACTCTGATAATACAGATTCCGCTGCAAAAGCTAACACTGTTAAGAAAGACAAAGGATCCAAGCAAGTCTGGATCCTTAAAACTAACACTTAGTGTTTGTTTGTGATTGCAGGGTATAATAGAGAGCACACTTATCTTGGACAGTGGATGCTCAGGACATATGACTGGAAATAAAGCCCTGTTATCAGACTTTAAGGAGAAGGCTGGCCCAAAGGTTTCCTATGGAGATGGCAACATAGGACACACTCTGGGATATGGCAATATCAATCTTGGAAGTGTCATCATCACAAATGTAGCTCTAGTCTCAGGACTCAAGCATAATCTACTATCTGTGAGTCAAATCTGTGACAGAGGAAACCATGTAGATTTTCATAGTGAATACTGTGAAGTTATCAGTAAATCTACTGGAAAAGTTGTTCTAGTTGGACACAGGCGCAACAACATTTATGAAGCAAGTTTGGTAACAAACTCTGATGGAAAAACAGTGTGTCTGACAGCCAGAATGTCAAATGAAGAGAGTTGGAACTGGCACAAGAAGCTCTCTCATCTCAATTTGAACAACATCAATGAGCTAATAAGAAAAGATCTTGTAAGGGGACTTCCAAAATCAATACTCAGTCTAGATGGCCTATGTGATTCTTGTCAAAAGGCCAAGCAAAGGAAGTCATCTTTCAAGAGCAAATCTGAATCTTCAGTAATGGAACCTTATCATCTTCTACATGTTGATCTCTTTGGACCAGTGAATGTGATGTCCATGGGCAGAAAGAAATATGCTCTAGTAATTGTTGATGAATATACTAGATATACATGGGTGTATTTCTTGTCAAAGAAGGATGAAACTGCTCAAACTCTGATGGATCATGTAAATCTACTAGACAGAGGATCACAGCACAAAGTCAAAATTATAAGGAGTGATAATGGAACTGAATTCAGAAACTCAATCGTGGAAGCTTTCTGCAAGGAAAGAGGAGTGAAACAAGAATTTTCTGCACCTGGAACTCCACAGCAAAATGGTGTAGTTGAAAGGAAGAACAGAACTTTAATTGAAGCAGCCAGAACTATGCTCGATGAAGCAAAGTTACCAACATACTTCTGGGCAGAAGCTGTTCAAACTGCTTGTTTTACTCAAAATGCAACATTGATCAACAAGCATGGGAAAACACCATATGAGATGGTGAAAAATAAGAAGCCAAATTTGAAATATTTTCATATATTTGGATGCAAATGCTTTGTGTTGAAGACTCATCCTGAACAGTTGACAAAGTTCGAGTTAAAAGCTGATGAAGGAATCTTTGTTGGCTATCCATTGTCAACAAAAGCATTCAGAGTTTATAATCTAAGAACTAAGGTGATCATGGAATCTATACATGTGTCATTTGATGACAAGAAAATAATTGGACTTGAAGACAAGGATGGATATGATCAACTGCGTTTTGAAAATGAAGATCTATTCTCTGATGATATAAACTCTGATGAAGCAGAGTTGACAAACTCTGACGAAGCATACTCTGAACCTCTACTGGTAAATACTGAAGAAACTGGAAATTCTCAATTTGAACAAAGTAGAGAACCAGTTGAGGGGGAGCGTGAAGAAGCTCAACAAGACACAGCAAATGAGTCAGTTGAGGAAACTGATTCAAACTCTGACAGTTCAAACTCTGAGCCATCCAATTCAGGGGGAGCCTCAGATGCTGCAGAAAGTCAACATATGAATCAGGAGAGCATGGATCAAGGGGGAGGATTCAATAATGATGCAAGAAACCACTTACCAATAGCAAGAAGGTGGACACAGGCACACACACCTGATCTCATAATTGGAGATCCTGATGCTAGTGTGAGAACTAGAAGTGCAACAAATAATGAGTGTCTGTATCATGCTTTCTTGTCTCAAACAGAACCAAAGAAAGTGGAAGAAGCTCTTCAAGATGCAAATTGGATTACAGCAATGCAAGAAGAGTTAAATGAGTTTGAAAGAAATGAAGTCTGGACACTTGTACCTAGACCAAAGAATAGATCAATAGTAGGTACAAAGTGGGTTTTCAGAAACAAGACTGACAGTGAAGGTGTGATTACAAGAAACAAGGCTAGACTTGTGGCAAAAGGTTATTCACAACAGGAAGGAATTGACTATGATGAAACCTTTGCTCCAGTTGCAAGATTGGAGGCCATAAGAATTTTTCTGGCCTATGCTGCACACAAGAAGTTTAAAGTCTTTCAGATGGATGTAAAGAGTGCTTTTCTCAATGGGAAGCTTGAAGAAGAAGTGTTTGTTGAACAACCACCAGGATTTGTAGATCCCAAGCATCCAGATTATGTCTACAGGCTTGACAAGGCATTATATGGACTAAAGCAAGCACCAAGAGCATGGTATGAAACTCTTGCTCAATTTCTTTTAGAAAGTGGGTTCACAAGAGGTACAATTGATAAAACCTTGTTTTATTTCAATTCTGGTGATGATTTGCTTTTAGTTCAAATTTATGTAGATGATATTATTTTTGGATCTACTAATGACAAACTCTGTAAGAAGTTTGCAAAGCTTATGCAATCCAGGTACCAAATGAGCATGATGGGAGAGCTTAGTTATTTTCTAGGCTTACAGGTCAAGCAAACAGATGATGGGATTTTTATCAATCAAGCAAAGTATACCAGAAATCTTCTAAAGAAATTTGGTATGCTTGATAGTTCATCTGCTACAACTCCCATGGCTACAGCAACGAAGCTTGACAAAGACACAGGAGCCTCAGTAGATATGACTAACTACAGAGGAATGATAGGGTCTCTACTGTATCTTACTGCAAGTAGACCTGATATCATGTATGCAACATGTCTTTGTGCAAGATTTCAAGCAGATCCCAGAGAGCCTCATCTAACAGCTGTAAAAAGAATCTTCAAATATCTCAAAGGAACCATAACCCTGGGTTTGTGGTATCCTAGAGAATCAGAGTTTAAGTTAATTGGTTACTCTGATGCAGATTTTGCAGGTTGTAAGATAGACAGAAAAAGTACAAGTGGAAGCTGTCAATTTTTAGGTGACAGATTGGTTTCTTGGTACAGTAAGAAACAGAAATCAATTTCTACATCCACTGCAGAAGCAGAGTATATAGCAGCTGGTAGCTGTTGTGCACAGATTTTATGGATGAAGAATCAATTGCTGGATTATGGGCTAAGGTACACTAGAATACCTATTTTCTGTGATAATCAAAGTGCTATTGCTATGACAGGTAATCCAGTACAGCATTCCATGACCAAGCACATCAGCATAAGGTATCATTTTATCAGAGAACATGTGGAAGAAGGAAACATTGAGCTTCATTTTGTGTCTACAGACCAACAACTTGCAGATATCTTCACCAAACCCTTGAGTGAAGCTACTTTTACAAGATTGGTAAATGAACTTGGAATGATCTCTGGTTCTGACTAGAGATACGGGTTAGACTCACTTTTTATGTTCATGATTTCTTACATGTGTTAACTGTTATGTGAACCAGCATGTTAAACTCTGATGATAAACTCTGTGAAGTGTTAGTCATACTCTGAAAGTAAACTCTGATGCTAAACTCTGTTGGTCATACTCTGATAGTTACAGTTTAATGCTATTCTCTAATTGTAATTTTGTCTGAAACATATGGACCAATGAAGAAATTTGTATGAAGCATAATTCTCAGTAAGTAATTATGAATCCTTAAGAGTTGTATAGATTCTGATCTCAAACATGTGCAGAAAGTTAACACAGCATGATACTGTCTCTGTATTTATACCATCTCTTAGTTTATTGATCCTATACACTGAGTCTGTATTAGTTGTTTGCATTTTCTCTCATAAGTTAATTATATCTACTGATGAAAAGTCTACACTCTGATTCTTAATTAAAAATAATTCACCCTCAAATCAAAAGATGCCAAACAGAGCACAAATTCCTTTGAGATCATGTTGTGCCTAGGAAGATCCAGGAACTTATTGTATGAAATAAGGGCTAAAATCTTTGATTTTTGGTGACTAGTGCCAACCACTGATTACTGGAAAAAAAACATTAAAAAAAATTAAAAAAAAATTAAAAAAAAAAAATATATATATATATATATATATATATATATAAATATATAAAGGGGGTGAAAAATAAAAGACATATCCAAATGAAAGGATATCAGTATACAGAGTTTAGATATAAAATCAGATTTTATGTTATACATGAGAGTTTAGGCAACCAGTTTTTACTACTTTAGTTTGTGGATTTTATGCACTTTGAGATGATCTAAATATTGATTTCGGTAAACTCTGCTATTGCACACACAATTATTCACACCTGTACAGATTGAGAAAAGAGTTTATTGACAAAGAAGGACAAATGGTAAACACTGATGTATTGTGTAAAATACGCCGAGGTAATTTACTTTTAATCTCTGATGATTAAAATAAATTTTATTGGTTTCAGACATTTTATAATTTTGAGATTAGACATTTGTTTTGAAGTTCAAAAGAGTATGATAACAAACGGTTCATATTTGTATTAAACAGAGAAGAGAGAGATTAAGTATTTTGAACAATGTGACATGCGGTAATTATGGCTATTTTTACTGCGCATGTGTATTGAAAGTTGTTACATACAGCTGTCAGCGTATACACGTTTGACACCTGTCCCACTCACACACTTTTCAAAGACGCCTGCTGTGTGTAGTAATGATTAAAACGTTTGAGTTTTAAATCTTCACAGATTGGGAAATAATGTGATATCAGGTGTCTCCTCGTCTGCCGTGTAGATTGGGAAATTGTTCACGAATATTGTACACAGAGGAGAGAGGTTAATTGCATAGAAAAGTGTAACAGGCAGTAATTATTGCTGTTTTTACTGCGCATGCGTATTGGAAACTGCCAATTATATGCTGTCAGCGTATGCACGCTTGACATGTGTCCCATTTACATGATTAAAGGAGTAAGACAGTTGTGTATTGATGATTAACAACTCTTCAGTTTTTCATCTTTAATTTTCTTTTAAATACAATACACACATCTTCGGTTAAACCTTTCAAATCTTACTCATTTACATCTATTATCACATACACATATTCACAAACACCTTTCTACCCATAAACTCTGTTATTTCTTCAAAATCTTCTAATGGCAACCACAGCTTTCGTTTCGTCTGGGTTAGAGTTCGTTCCAAATAACTATACCGCACCACTAAACACTGCAAACGCACCAGAAGCATTTCATATGATTCAGAAGTTTCTTGCTCAGTCAGCGATTGGGCGTGCTTTAGTTGAACCAGCCACACTTTCTGGTTTACAAATCAAGGCATTCTGGGAGACAGGGGTTTATGATGATGGTGGTGAAACTGGGAGCCCATCCATAATCTTTGAGTTTGATGACACAGAGTATGTTATTACTGCTGGTACTATTCGAGATGCACTGGGGTTTCCTGAATATTCTTCCTACACTATTGGAATGGGTGATGAGGATTTAATCCGAATGATGCGAGAGATTGGCTACTCTGGGCCATTGACAAAGATTGGGCAACTCAAAAGGCCGTTTCTGCGCAAGGAATGGAGTTTCTTCTTCGATTGCATCACCAGGACATTTGGCAAGAAATGCACAAATTGGGATGCTATTCCCACAGACAGTCTGCAAATCGGGTATTCTTTATTATATGATAATCATTTTGATTTTGCACGACTTGTGTTGACTAACTTAGGGGAGAAGATGACCGAGAATAGAGGAGTTGTTTATTTTTCTCGATTCTGTCAGCTTTTGGTTTCTTATTGTGTTGAAGGAGAAAATGTATTTGAAGCAGATGTTTCTTGTTTTAAATTACATAAGAGAGTATTTACTGATCTAGTAAATAAAGACATTAAGAAAGGCATTGTAGGGGATCTTTTGCTACCTACTTCTGTGCAACAGTTTGTGGATGCTCAAGTAAATCCACAACCACAAGCTGAATCTCAATCAGAACCTCCATCAACGTCTGTTAAACCTGCAAGGGGAGGTAGGACCAAGCACATTGGTACTAAACCTGCAAGGAAACTATCTACTGAATCTGGGGCATCAACACCTGAAGAGCTGCCTCAGAAGACAAGGCTAAAGAAAAGAAGAGCAAATAGGGTACAGTCTGTTGTTGAAACCTCAGAGACTGAAACTGATGAAGAAACTCTTCATCAGAGAAAAAGAAGACTAGTGGCTGCACATCTTTTTGGTGCTATAAATGTAACCATGGACAGAGTCTCTAAGGACACTGAAGCTCCTGCATCAGAGAATGAGGAGATTGTGGCTGAAGCTGTTTTTCAAGATACTCCTGAAATTGTTGTTGAGGAGGATATTTTAAATGCTGATGAGGACAGAGTGTTTGTAAACACTGAAGCTCCTGAAGTGTTTGTTCAGGAGGATGCTGCAAATGCTGAAGCTGTCAATCTAGACAGATTAAATACTGATGCTACTATGGATTTGGTAACTCCTACATCAAAGGCTAATGATGTAGTTGAGGAAGCTGCTACTCATTCTGATAGCAGAGTTTTTGATTTTGAAGCACACACCTCTATCTATTCTGATCTTTATACAGAGGGTGTGGAAGCTGATCAAGTCACTGATCAGGTAGAAGAATCTCTGGCCACTCACACTGAAATTATTTCTTGTGATCTTGACAAAGGTGAGGAGGTTACTCAGCTGATTAAAGTCACAGAGAAAATTGATGAAGCTGTGATGGAAAAGGAACAAGAGGCTACTGATGAGCTAAACTCTGAGAACATTATTCTTGAAGCTTTGCAACAATCTATTGTAGAGATTGTTCAAAGAGAAGCAGAGGTTTTTGCTCAGGCCACCTCTGATATTCCTGAAGCTGTAGCAGAGGAGAACATTGATGAAGCTGCACAGTTTACTGCTGACAATATTCTTAATGCACATGAAGCAGTCAATAATGAAGAAACTGGAAATGATGCTGAGGGTTCTCATTCACACCCTAGTATTCAAGTTTCATTGGCTGATGATGTCAATAGTGCTGACGCAAGGGAAGTCCATAGACAGACCAATGAGCATTTTTAGAATATGTACTACAAAAATTGGGCTGATGCAGATTGTGTCTTTCCAGCACAAAGGGCTGCAGATTTTCTATCTGATTCTGTCAAGAAGATCTCAAATACTGATGTACTTACAAGCTTACAGGCAACTGTTGTTCAAGTCAAATCTCTTAATAATAGATTTGATGAGAATCAACTAATGCTTACCAATCTAAGGAATGAAGCCAGTATGAAGGATCTTACTTTCAAGTCTGATAGAACTTTTTATTATACTATTCTCAAGCAGCAAGCCAAGGATTCTGAGGACATCAAGAAGAGGCTTGGGAAATTTGAGGAAAATCAGACTGCAATGTCTACTCAAATGTCTTCCATTTCTACTGCCATTGAATTGCTGACATCAGTACTACTTTCTGATGATGTCAAAAAGGGGGAGAGTGTATCTAAAGACAAATGCAAAGACACTCGAGCTCTGAGACGGAAGGATGATTCTACTGATGGGGGAAGCAAAGGAAATAAAAGAAAGATTTTTGCTCCAAGGCAAAGCAGAACAAGAGTAAACTCTGAAAAGATAAACTCTGGTAGACAAATAAACTCTGAAAAGATAAACTCTGGTAGACAAATAAACTCTGAAAAGATAAACTCTGGTGGTCAATCTACTTCAAATCTCAAGAGTTTAGTTGTTTCAACTAATCCATCCACTGATGAAGAGATTGCTGCTAAGATATTCATGAAAGAGCATGGAAAGAATGTAACTATTGAAGATATCCAGGCTGAAGAGCAAATGCTTGCTGAGGAACACAAGAAAAATCTTGAAGCTGGAATCTACAAGAGAAAGGAAATCAAGGCTCCTAGAAAGAAAGAAGTTGGTATTTCTATCAAAGAGAATATTCAACAGAGTGTACAAAATACAAGGAGACCTGTGATTAGAAACTCTGATAAGGGTAAAGGCATAATGATTGAAGAGCCTAACCTAAAGAAGAAAGATATTTCAACCTCTGACATTGCTCAAGTTGAAACAAGATTAGCTAAATCAACCTCTGACGCTGCTCAAGTTGATGTTTCTATTGAAGACATGACAACCTCTGACGTTGCTCAAGTTGTACAGAAATCTACACTACTTCCAGGATTCAGCAAATCAAAAATTCTTGAAGACTTAAAGCTTGAAGCTGTGAATTTCTCAGAAACCAGAACAGTATTGGGAAAAGAAGCCTTTGACAAATCTGGACTGGGTTCACACAGAGAGAGAAGAACTAATAACAGATCTCAAGACAAGTTTTCATTGGCAGAATTTGGAGTTGGAATTACTCAAGAAAGCCTTGACAAACTAGAATCTGTACAGATGATTTTTCACAAAGGAATCAAAAAGGAATTCTTGTTATATTTTATGGCTGATGGCAGAGTGTATAGATTTGGTGAATTTGATATCCAGTTAAAACTTTGGGAAGAGCTAGAGTATGTTCTATATCTACTTGAAGTAAAGAATAGAAGTACTTATGATGCTGCTCGAGTTTTGAAGGAAAGGATGATGAAATCCAAAGTTTTGAGTGGAGCTGGAGTATCAAGTGCATACATTCCTAAATACAGAGATGCACATGGAAAGTTGGTAGAAATGAAAAGGAATAGTGCAAGGTTCAGAACTGCACTAAATAAAAAGGTTCTTGAGTTCAATCTAGAGTCTGATAAACCTTTTTATATCAGACTTGGCAATGAAATGAACAAAAACAGCATATATTCTTTGAGGGCTGCCATTTATCAAATTGGTGAAGATGAACCAGAAATGAAGGAGCTGAAGAAGATTATGATTGCTGAATTGAATAGAGCTGAGAAGAAACTACTGTTAGATTATATCAGGACAGTGCCTGATATTCAAGAAATCAAGTAAAGTCTGACTGTAAGTTTTTAATATATTTTCTATTCTAAGTCAAATTTAAACTCTGTTTTAAATTAAACTCTGTTATATGTTAAACACTGCATTTGTTAAATGTTTTTGACATCATCAATTATATGTTTAACTTGTACATTTTATTATGAACAAGTTGGGGGAGATTGTTAAATATAATTGCTGACGTTTGTTTATCAGTGTTTAAGCAACAGGTACTGACCAGAATTTATCAGAAACCGGTCAGAGTTTAATTAAACTCTGATAGGGTAAAGAGTTTAAAGGAAGCCGGTCAGAATTTATTTAAAGTCTGACAAGGTGATAGTTGAATTAGCTGTCGGTGCTGAATTGAAGATTCTAGAAGCAATATATTCTGAAGATGGAAAGAAGCAGAATATATTGATACAGCTAAGGAAACAGAATAGGAGATAAGAAGCAATCCTTAATTGATAACAATTGTATAGCTAATTTGTAGGAATATCAATTAGATAAGGATTGTGTAACTGTGTACTATAAAAACACAGATAGGTTATCCCTAGAAGGGATGTGATCATTGAATATATATTATTCTTGTAACCTAGAAGCTCTTTGTGATTCATTAACATCACTAAGAGAGAATTATTTAATATAATTCAGTTTGTTGATTTACAAACCTGTGTTCTTAATAGTTATTCTCATACATACTTGATTATATATTGTGTATTCGGCCTACACTATCTTTTGAAGGAATAAGGGAATGCCATGCAGATTAGTAAGCTTGGCAGTAAAAACATGGATCAGAGTATGAAAGAAAAAGTTCCATGGCTTAGGCAGGTAATGCTTTAGGAACTCTCCCACCAAGAAGTTAGGTTGTTGACTTCTGATAAGAGTGAAGAAAGCATGTATTTCCTCAGTTGAGGGATCCGGAACAAGGTTTTCTGTAGGGAAATGAAGTATTCTATTGAAGTCATGTTCCGTAACCCTAATTGTTCTGCCCCCTGGCACAACAAAACTAAAGGACCGTACATTGTTCTCACTTGTGTCCGTGGCGGTTGTGTACAACGCAGTCAATTGATCGAGACAAAGGACCACGGGAGTACTTACAGCGTATGCCACTAACGAACGTGTATTCAAGAACTCTGCCCATGCACGAATTTGAGGATTCGTTATGGATTGCAGATTTTGAAACGAGACATGATTAGTTTTGGTTACGATAAATTCTCCAGCCATTATGTTTCAAATTTCCAGAAAATTAATTTTTTAAACCAAAACTAAATTTGCACTTAAAATTTAATTAATTAAAAATAATTAATCAAACTTTTAATACAAAATAACCCTAAAAAGAAAATCACCCCTTTTAACACTAACACAAAAATTCGAACACTTGTGAACTGTTGAACCCTTGAATAATAGAAATCAATATTCAAATCAAAAAGCCAAGTTCGATGATTTCTTTCTCAGAAAGTCCCAAAAACACAAAAAAAACTTCAGTTCTCACGGTTAAAAGTGAATCAACAGTGACAAATAGTAAGTTTTTTAAGGTTTTCTTGCTTAATAATGGAGAAAACTATCGAATAGTTCTTGTTTTTGTGTGTATATCTTTGTAAGTATTGAAATCGACAAAAGCTTTTGATAGATCTGTAAAAAGTGAAAAGAAAAAAAGCTAAGGCACGTTTAAATACTCTGAAAACTGACAGGGGTAAAAAGGTCTTTTCAGGTTTCGATAGATTTTAATGTACTCTCGATATTTTTCTGCAAGGGGTAAACCTGTCAACTGGACTTCGATAGATTTTGAAAACTATCGAGGTTTTTGAATTTTGAGAATTTAAAAGGTTTACAGAAAAACTATCGAACTGTGACTTTTGAAAAAACTATCGAGCATAGTTTGTTTGAAAAACTATCGAGGAGTTTAATTATTGATAAATTAAATCCTCTCGATATATTTTTCATTCTGTTTTTTTTAAAAACTATCGAGGATTTAAATATTTAATTCAGTAAGTCCACTTCGATATATTTTTAAAAGAATCTCAAAAACTATCGAGAAATTTTTCGATAGATTTTCTTTTTCCCTTTCAAAAACCATCGAAATTAATTTCGATAGATTTATCATTGTACTTTGAAAAACTATCGAATTTCCTTAAATTCGATATTTTTGCTTCTGTCTTCTTTTTAAAACCTGTTCTTGTTTTAAAATTCAGACTTTTTATTTCCTGTCAAGTTTTAATTTTAATAAACCTGTTAAAAGTCATCAAAATCAATTCTTAACAGAAAATTCACAATTTTCTTAGAATAAAATCAATTAAATATCATTGAGTGATATTAACCAATTAAAATCTAATGAATTATGCTGCATTAATTTACAATGTTAAAACAAAGCAAATTAATTCAAATTAAATAGATGCTAAAATATTTAGAACAAATATTAGCACCTAAATAATTTTTAGAATTAATAACTAATTAAATGCCAGAAGATATATCATCCATAATTATGACATAAAATTAGTATAATAATCCTAACTACGAGAATTGCTCCAGAAAATAAACTCACAAGTCCAAAGGATATAGCAATTCTTGAACTCATGTATTTACCAGGACTCTCTGCAGTTACTGACTTCTAATCAAAATAAATTAATCAGAAAGATTTAACATCCCAAGTTCACCAACCAGCTTATTGAAAGTGGATTCATCAAGCGGTTTAGTAAAGATGTCTGCAATTTGATCCTCTGTGGGTACAAAATGTAACTCCACAGTTCCATTCATGACATGCTCTCGGATAAAATGATACCTGATGTCGATGTGCTTCGTCCTCGAGTGTTGCACTGGGTTGTTTGAGATTGCTATGGCACTTGTGTTGTCGCAAAATATAGGAATCTTTGTCAACAGAAGTCCATAGTCACGGAGTTGGTTTCTCATCCACAATATCTGAGCACAACAGCTACCAGCAGCAATGTATTCAGCCTCAGCTGTTGATGTGGACACTGAATGCTGCTTCTTGCTATGCCAGGAAACCAATCTTCTTCCAAGAAACTGACAGCTTCCTGAAGTACTCTTCCGATCAATCTTACAACCTGCAAAATCAGAGTCTGTGTATCCAATAAGATCAAATCCTGTATCTTTAGGGTACCAAATTCCAAGATTTGGGGTCCCCTTAAGATATCTAAATATTCGCTTAACAGCTATTAGATGAGATTCTTTAGGATCAGACTGAAATCTAGCACACAAGCATGTTGTAAACATTATATCTGGTCTACTTGCAGTGAGATAAAGTAATGAGCCTATCATACCTCTGTAGCCTGTGATGTCAACCTTCTTACCAGTTTCATCCTTATCAAGCTTCGTGGCAGTTGGCATAGGAGTCTTTGCTGTAGATGAGTCTTCCATTTGATACTTCTTAAGAAGATCCTTGATGTACTTGGACTGACAAATGAATATACCATCTTGTTTCTGGTATACTTGCAATCCAAGAAAGAATGACAATTCACCCATCATGCTCATTTCATAACGACTCTGCATTAACTTAGCAAATCTCTTGCATAGATCATCATTAGTAGAACCAAATATTATGTCATCAACATATACTTGCACCAATATCAAATCATTTTTATGCTTTTTGACAAAGAGAGTTTTGTCTACAACACCTCTTGTAAAATCATTTTCAAGTAAGAATTCAGAGAGAGTGTCATACCATGTCCTTGGAGCTTGTTTGAGTCCATAGAGAGCTTTGAATAGAAAGTACACAAAGTCTGCCAGTTTTGAATCCTCAAAACCTGGAGGTTGTTCCACATACACTTCTTCTTCTAACTCCCCGTTCAGAAAAGCACTCTTCACATCCATTTGATATACCTTGTAATTGGAATGTGCAGCAAATGCCAGAAACATTCTGATGGCCTCAAGTCTTGCTACTGGTGCATAGGTTTCATCATAATCTATAGCCTCTTCTTGAGAGTAACCTTTAGCAACCAGTCTGGCTTTGTTTCTCGTTACAATGCCATCTTCGTCCAACTTATTTCTGAATACCCATCTTGTTCCAATAACAGATTTTCCCTTAGGCCTGGGTACCAGCTTCCAAACTTTCTGCCTTTCAAACTGATTGAGTTCTTCTTGCATAGCAATTACCCAATCTGGATCATCTAGAGCATCTTCAACTTTCTTAGGTTCTTCATTTTGTGATGTTCTCCTAGTTCTCACTCCTGTGTCCGGATCACCAATGATCAAGTGAAAGGGATGATCTCTATTCCATACCCTTTGTCTTGGCAGATGCGATCTTGATGATTCTCCTTGTTCTAGATGTTGTGGAGTGTGACTAGTTGATCCTTCTCCTGCTCCCCCTGAGTTGTTGACGGTTTGATCTGTTGATTCTGAAGACTGACTAGTGGATCCTGTATGTTGAGGATTTCCACTTTGGTCACCACTTGGTCCAGAATCATTATCATTATGATTATTATTAATGACTGTAACAACTTCAGGTACTTCTTCATTGTCAGAGAGATCTCCTGATAGATTTTCAAATACCAAGGATTCAGAGTTCTCTCCAGTTTGCAGGCCTGGTCTTTTAGTGTCGTCAAATGTTACATTAAAGCTTTCCAACACCTTCTTATCTTCAATCACATATACCCTGAAAGCCTTAGATTCCAGAGAATAGCCCAGAAAAATGCCTTCATCTGCTTTGGCATCAAACTTGCCAAGATGTTCTCCATCTTTAAGTACAAAGCACTTTGCACCAAACACATGAAAATACTTCAGTGTTGGCTTCTTGTTGGCCATTAACTCATACGGAGTCTTTTCATGATCTTTGTTGATCAGGGTTCGATTCTGAGTGTAGCAAGCTGTATTCACTGCTTCAGCCCAAAAGTAAGTGGGAAGTTTTGATTCACTCAACATGGTCCTTGCTGCTTCAACCAAGGTCCTGTTCTTCCTTTCCACTACTCCATTCTGTTGAGGAGTTCTTGGTGCTGAAAACTGTCTTGATATTCCTTTCTCTGAGCAGAAATCATTTAGAACTGCATTCTTGAATTCAGTTCCATTGTCTGATCTGATTGTCCGCACAGGTAGCTTAGCTTCCACTTCTATCTTCTTGATGTGATCAATGATTAGTTGTGTTGCTTCATCCTTTGTTTGTATGAACAACACCCACGTGTACTTGGAGTAGTCGTCCACCATCACCAATGCATATCTGTTTCTTGAAAGTGACATAACATTAACTGGACCAAATAAATCCATATGAATCAGCTGTAATGGTTCAGTAATACTTGTCATTCCTTTGCTTCCATGTGATGCTTTCTTCGACTTCCCCTTTTCACATGCTTCACATAGTCCCTCCTGATTGAATTCCATCAGGGGCAACCCTCTCACTAACTCTCTCTTTACCAAAGAGTTCATAGTTTTGAAGTTCAAATGTGAGAGCTTCTTGTGCCATAGCCAACTTTGTTCTGAAGATGCCTTTGCATAGAAACATGTAACTTCTCCTTCACTGGTAGAACTTAAGTCAGCTATAAACAAATTTCCTTTTCTCACTCCCAGTAGAGTAAGCTTCTCATCCTTCCTGTTGGTGATCAAGCACTTGTCCTTTCTGAAATCTACATTGTAGCCTTTATCACAGAACTGACTGATGCTTAGAAGATTGTGCTTTAATCCTTCAACAAGAGAGATGTTTTCAATGATGACATTTCCAGCTTTCAATTTACCATATCCCGTAGTGAATCCTTTGCTGTCATCTCCAAAGGTTACAATCGGGCCGGTCTTCTTAACCACCTCTGTAAGCAGGGACTCTTCACCTGTCATGTGTCTAGAACAGCCACTATCCAGAATCCACACAACCTTTGAGCTTTTAACCTTACCCTGCAATCACAGATTGATTAAGCGGACTTTGGTACCCAAAATTGTTTGGGTCCTGAAGGTTTAGATGATTTAACAGGAGTAACATTCAATTTGGTCTTACCCTGTTTGATATTCATAGTATCTGTGGATTTAACATTATCAGTGTTATTGCTATTATCAGACATCAACTTAAAATAAGCATGCATGATGTTGTACTTACAGAGCAAACACTCTTTCTTTCCACAGGGTTCATGATTATCAGGCATGTCAGACATGTTATGCATTTCAGAAGTATTAGCAGTTTCTACTTTAACCTTTTTACATGCATGTGTAAGGTGTCCAGCAGAATTACAAATAGAACACAACTTCCTAGATGCAATGGGAGAAGATGGAACCAATTCCTGATTAACAATCTTTTTCCTCCCATTCTTGTTCTTTTTAACATTACTAACTAAGGAACCTACTTCAGTTTTAGGTAAATCAGGTTTAGGTAATTCATTCTTTACTGATTTCCTAGGTAACTTAGTCTTTACCTCTTTTTCCTTCACTAAATCCTCCTCAAGCAATTCTTGAGCTATGAAAAGATCATCCTCATAAAAGAGAGGTGGAAATGGCTTAACAAAAACTGGACAATCAACATTCTTAAGAACATGTGGAGTATTCCTTTTGACAACTGAAGGTGTCACAGGGAATTCCAAAATCTTCTTACCAGCTTTCTTGTTATAGTCAAATCCTATAGCAGTTTTATTCTCTACGACCTGAGTATCAATGATTTCCTTAGCCACTAGAGCGGAATTCTTAAAAGCATTCAGCTTCAAATCTAGATCTGAAATCTGCTTCCTGAGGATAGTCTCTATCTCATCATTACACTTGACCTTGTTCTCTAAGTACGCATTCTTTTGCTTAAGATCTTCTAATGTTACAGCTACAAGCTCTAGTTCTTCATTTTTAGATTCTAGCTTTTTAATCTTAAGAACTAGTTTAGCATTTTCCATTTCAGATGCTAGCATGCTTGTGTGTACATTAAACAATTCTACACTAAGATCTTGCACAGTTTTCTTGTACTCAGAATTAGACATATCAATTGTAGTTAAGATAGGTACCTGAGATGATTGAGGTGATTCCTCTGAAGAGTCAGCCATTAGAGCAACATTTACATATTCCTCCTCTTCATCCGAATCAGTATCATCCCAGTGCTTTCCCTCTGCTATGTAAGCCTTCCCTTTCTGCTTTCCAGAGAATGCCTCCAACTGCTGTTTAAGCTTGGCATTCTCCTTCTTCAACTCATTATAAGAATCCTTCTTTCCATAGACATCTTTCATGTCTCTTGCTTGACGAGGCTTCCGGCATTCAGTGGCGAAATGCCCTAACTCATTGCAGTTATAGCATCTTGATTTGCTCCTATCAATCATGCCAGTCTTGTAGCCTCCCTTAAAGCCTGTACTAGGTGTATAATTGCTCTTCTGGAATCTGTTGGTTGAGCCCTTGAACTTGTACTTAGGGTTTCTCTTGAAACGAATATGACTAAACTTTGCAGCTAAGTACGCCATGGTTTTGTCTTCCATTTGCTCAAGCTCTTCTAGGGTGTAGTAATCACTTTCATCAACACCCAGATTCACAAAATCCATTTCTGCTTCTATTATCACCTCATTTCCAGCTCTTTGGGTTTGAACCTGAATCTCAGAAGTTATTGGTTCATCCACTACAAGTGCTCCTGATCTCACAAGTGCATTGTGCTTGCTGTCCACTGTCCCTGATCCGTAGATTATCACCCTTTGTTCCTGTTCCATCTCATAGGTCTTCAACTTGCCATAGATCATCTCTAATGACATCTTTGTGAAGTCAATTCTTTCCCTAATGGATGATGACTTGTGTTCTACATGATGGGGCAGCGTCATCATGAACTTCCTGTTCGATTCTCTCAGTGGATAGGTCTTTCCTTTCATTGCCAATTCATTGAGGAGCTTAGTATACTTCTCAAAGACCTGAGTTATACTTTCTCCTGGCAGGGACCTAAACGCTTCATATTGAGAAGTCAGAATGTCCAATCTGTTTTCCTGCACGTCTTCAGTTCCTTCCATTATTAGGTTAATGGTATCCCACATATGTTTCCCGCTTGTACAGTTCATCAACTGATAGCTCATTTCCTTGTCCGCGGAGTCCGCCAATATCAACATTAAACCGGTGTCCAATCGAATCAGTTCTTTGTCAGAATCTGTAAATTCACTTATATCCTTAGGTTGGGTGCCTGAAGGAATCCTGCTACCATCAGGAGCTGTAGATTCACTAACTGGTTTCATTGGTACAAACGGTCCGTTTTCTAATATGCCAATATACAACGGATTAGATGCCTTGATGAATAACAACATCTTCATCTTCCACAAACCGAAATCATCTCTAGTAAACGGGGGAACTTTAATACCAGCGGTTGTCTTTGGAGCACTCATGGTTTCTGAAAATTTCAAATTGTTTAAAATTCAAGAAATTCCAATTAAATGAAAAATTTTGAAAGTTAAAAAATTTGCTTCGAATTTTCACGCTACGTTTGATTTTGGTCTCATTCACCGGATCTGATTTGTATATCAATCAACAAGCTCTGATACCAATTGTTAGGTCCAAAGTATCGTAGAAGGGGGGTTGAATACGATACTCACAAATAATTTAATTTCGTTCGCGGATTAATCTTTTATTCTATAACAAAATCAAACACACCAAACCAAATCAAGTTTCGGGGAATATATCTTTTTATAAATATAAACCTCGAGGGGTGCTACAATTTCTAATCCGTAGATTAGCGTCAATGAGTTTAAGGTAACACAAATACAAAACAATAATCAAGTTCTGAGCACTATTAATTTCTCTGGTAATTTTCTCTGGCTCTTCTCTCTCTCAGTTATGTGTCTGTGTTGAATACCTTAACTGAAGAAGACACAATCTTCTCTCTGTATTAATTGTAGTCTGTTTTGAAAAACCATCGAATGAGAATTGTAGAAACAATCCTGGCCGTTGGATCTTCATCAACCTTTCAGAAAAGGAATTCTTTTCACCTGCTCCCATAATAAAAAACCATCGAATGAATAAAAAATCCATCGAATTAAATAAATTAATTTGTCATTCGATAGTTTTTAAATCAAAACTATCGGATGCCAAACTAATTTACTTTGGTTTTTAATTAATCATTTCAACTACCATTCGATAGTTTTTCAATTAGAAAAACCATCGAATTTCTCTTTCTTGTCTTTAGTCCATAAATGATTCCACTGAGCTTCTGGGTGTTTAAGAAATAGACTGTATCAATTTCTTCTGAAACGATAAAACAACTTGATCTTTTTAGTGCCGTCACCTAGTGCAACTGGTCTGGTTCACAGATGAATAACACTTGATCAATTCTTATTTTATATCTTCATTACAATGCTGCTGATACGTCCCTTGTCCTTCTGGTTGCTTCATCACTGGAATCCCGTGGTACTGAACCCTAAATCATTCACATACTTCTGTCGTCTTGAAAGTCTTGTTTCTTTTGTTGTCACTGAGGCTTGAACATTTTCATGAACTTCTTTCCGTGACCTGTTTACGGACTTCAAGAATACATAACGTATTTTGATTTTTTGTGTTTACCTTTTCTTCTTTGATTCTGGATTCATGTGCTTCAGTTAATATTATTGTCTGTCTTGTCCTTTGTTGAGTTGTAGTTATCTCTTTTAGATCTTATGTTACATTATGCTTTACACTAATGTTACTGGAGATGCTCTAACAAAAATCTAACATCCAAAAGTAATTCATAACCATAAACTCAATTTCAAAGATCGAATTCACCATATATTTTCTAAAAATTAATTGGGAATCAGATTGGTAGACGTTTTTTTTTTGAAAACTATATTAAAACAAGCATCTCCAGCCCACAAGAGCTCTTAGCTAAAATCCTATGTAGCATACTAAAAATAAAATTTATAGAAAATATGTAAAAAATATATCACTCCAATGGATCAAAACCCTTATCTATAATTTTAGCCAACGTGATGATATTGACTATATTTGCTGAACCGTAGCAAATTTACACATCCATTACCATAATGAAATAATATTTTCTATTTTTAATAACTTCAAATAATAATCAATTACTATTTTTAAAATATAGTCAATCATTATAGTCAATTCCATTGTAGCATAATACCTTACAGGTTCCAACAAATTTTAGCTAATTATCTATTTACATCAATACTAGCTTAAAACCCGTGCGATGCACGGATTGATAATTGTTATTTTATTATTATTTTTTTAATATTTTTTTAATTGTATTTGTTAAAAAAATAAGTTTGCATGTTAAAATAGCTAAACACTTTTAATTAATTAAAAACATTAACGTAGATTTTAAAATAAATAAGTAAGGGTTTGCCCATTATATTTTTTGAAAATGAGGGTTTTAGTAATAAAGGATAAAAAATTTAACATATATATTTAGTTTAAAAAAGAAAAATGCTCGTGATATTTTTGAAAAATTAGGTTTTAAAATTTAATAATTAAAAGTATTTAAATACGTTTTAAAATAAATAAGTAAAGGGTTTGGCCGTGATATTTTTACAAAAAGAATGGATTTTAGTGAGAAAAATAGAAAAAGTAGGCTGAAAAAGGTAATTTCCCGTGATATATTTAGAAAATGAGGGACTTTGTTAGAAAAAATCTATAACATTTTTTAGCTGAAAAGGTAATTGGTTATAAATAAGTAATTGATTATTTATATTTTAATATTTTAAGTAATTGCATTTGTTAAGAAAAATAAGTATGCATGTTAAAATAGGTAAATTTTTAAAAATAATTATAATATTAAAATAGTTTTAAAAATAATAACTAAAGGTTTGTCGGTGATATTTTTGGAAAAAAAGAGGTTTTAGTAAAGAAAAGTAGAAAATCTAACATGTTTTAGTTAAAAAAGATAATTTCCCGTGATATATTTGAAAAAGTAGGGGAATTTGTTAGAAAAAATAGAAAAGGTAATGTAATTTAGGTGAAAAAGGTAATTGGTTATGAATAGATAATATTATTATTTAATAATATATTTCTATAAATAAGTAAGGTTAATTAAGTAAAAATACGAAGTATAGTTAAATAAGGGCAATTAAGTAAAATCACAACGTACCATACCGACCGAGCAAACTTTCAATGTTTCGTCTATTATATAATAGTATTGATTAGATTAAAACCCGTGCGATGCACATATTGTTATTAATAATTATTATTTTTATTTTTTATGTTTTAATATTCTATTAATTTGCATTTGCTAAAAAAAATAAGTAGGCGTGTTAAACTTTTTTAAATAATTAAAAGTATTAAAATAGATTTTAAAATAAATTAATAACTGTTTACCCGTGATAATTTTAGAAAAAGAGGGGTCTTAGTAAGGAAAAATAGAAAAAATAACATGTTTTAGCTGAAAAGGTAAGTGTCCGTAATTAAAAGTATTTAAATAGGTTTCAGAATAAATAAGTAAGGATTTGCCCGAGATATTTTTGAAAAATGAGGGGTTTTAGTAAGGAAAAATAGAAAGAGTAACACGTTTTAGTTGAAAAAGATAATTGTCCGTGATTTTTTTTATAAAAAGAGAGGATTTTGTTAGAGAAAGTAGAAAAGGTAATGTATTTTAGCTGAAAAGGTAGTTGGTTATAAAAATGTTATTATTTAATAATATTTTCTTTAGAAAATGAAAAAAATAGAAAAAGTAACACGTTTCAGCTGAAAAATTGCTCATAATTAAAAGTATTAAAATAGAAAGAGTAACATATTTTTGCTAAAAAAGATAATCGCCCGTGTTTTTTTTAGAAAAAAAGAGAGGATTTTGTTAGAAAAAAATATAAAAAAAAGGTAATATATTTTAGCTGAAAAGGTAATTGGTTATAAATAATGTTATTATTTAATGATAGTTTTTTTAAAAAATAAGTAAGGGTAATTAAGTAAAATCACTAAGTACCGACCGTCCGTCCGTCCGTTCGACAACCAAACTTTTAATGTTTCATCTTTAATAATATAGCTTACAACCCGTGCGATGCACAGATTATTTTAATAATTGTTAATTTTATTATTTATATTTTATATTTTATTAATTGCATTTATTAAAAAAAATAAGTAGGTGTGTTAAACATTTTTAAATAATTAAAATTATTAAAATAGATTTTAAAATAAATAAGTAACGGTTTGCCCGTGATATTTTGGAAAAAGAGGGGTTTTAGTAAGAAAAATAGAAAGTAACATGTTTTCGTTGAATTTTAAAATATAAAAGTAACGATTTGCCCGTGATATTTTTGAAAAAAGAGGGGTTTTAGTAAGAAAAATAGAAAATATGACATGTTTTAGTTGAAAAATGTAATTGTCAATTAAATTTATTAAAATATATTTTAAAGTAAATAAGTAAGGGTTTGCCCATAATATATTTGGAAAATGAGGGATTTTAGTAAGGAAAATAGAAAATATAACATGTTTTAGCTGAAAAAGATAATTGCCCGTTATTTTTCTAGAAAAAGAGGGGAAAGGTAATTGCCAATTAAAAGTATTAAAATATGTTTTAAAATAAATAAGTAAGGGTTTGCTTGTGATATATTTGAGAAATGAGGGATTTTAGTAAGAGAAATAGAAAAAGTAACATGTTTTAGCTGAAAAGGAAATTGCCCGTGATTTTTTTAGAAAAAAATGGAAATATATTTTAACTTAAAGGATAACTGATTATAACAATTTTATAATAATTAAATAAACAATTAAATAAGACAAGTATAGTACCAAAAAACAGATACCAAAACTTCCAATGTTTCGTATAGATAGATGGATAGATTTATAATATTAGTATTTTATGCTACTAAATAGAATAAGCCGTGATATTTTTGAGATTTTAGTTAGGAGAAATATTAGTTAGAAAATATAAAAAAGAATACACGTTTTGGGAAAAAAAGCTAATCAGTTAGTCATTTATAATTATAATATTATTATTTTATTTTATTAAATAGAACTGTTCGTGATATTTTTGGAAAATTAGAGGTTTTATTTAGGAAAAATAGAAAAGTAGAAATTTTAGTTAGAAAATACAAAAAAAAATATACACTTTGGCTAAAAATGGTAATGAGTTAGTTATTAGCAATTATGACCTTATTATGTTATTTTATTAAATGAAACTGTTTGCGATATTTTTAAAAAATGAGATTTTTTTAGTTAGAAAAAATAGAAAAGATATTCTATATAATAATTTTAATATTAGTATTTTATGCTAATAAATGGAATAACCCGCGATATTTTTGAGGTTTTAGTTAGGAGAAATATTAGTTAGAAAATATAAAAAAAGAATATACGTTTTGGAAAAAAAAGTTAATCAGTTAGTCATTTATAATTATAATATTATTATTTTATTTTATTAAATAGAATTGTTCGTGATATTTTTGGAAAATGAGAGGTTTTATTTAGGAAAAATAAAAAAGTAGAAATTTTAGTTAAAAAATATAAAAAAGAATATACACTTTGGCTAAAAATGGTAATGGGTTAGTTATTAGCAATTATAACCTTATTATGTTATTTTATTAAATGAAACTGTTTGCGATATTTTTAAAAAATGAGATTTTTTTTAGTTAGAAAAAATAGAAAAGATATTCTATATAATAATTTTAATATTAGTATTTTATGCTACTAAATGGAATAACCCGTGATATTTTTGAGGTTTTAGTTACGAGAAATATTAGTTAGAAAATATAAAAGAATATACATTTTGAAACAAAAAGTTAATCAGTTAGTCATTTATAATTATAATATTATTATTTTATTTTATTAAATAGAACTATTCATGATATTTTTGGAAAATGAGAGGTTTATTTAGGAAAAATAGAAAAGTAGAAATTTTAGTTAGAAAATATAAAAAAGAATATACACTTTGGCTAAAAATGGTAATGGGTTAGTTATTAGCAATTATAACCTTATTATGTTATTTTATTAAATGAAACTATTTGCGAAATTTTTGGATAATGAGATTTTTTAGTTAGAAAAAATAGAAAAGATATTCTATATAATAATTTTAATATTTTATCTAACGGTTCTCATCGATTTGATCAGAAATATCTAACGGATATGAATGAAGTAACCAGACTACAAAAATTTTGAGTACGACCAGACTACAAAACTTTCAATGTTTCGTCTTTAATATAATACTATAAATTATAGATAGATTTATAATATTAGTATTTTATGCTACTAGATGGAATAGTACCAAAAAACAGATACCAAAACTTTCAATGTTTCGTCTTTAATAATATAGTATATATAGATAGATAGATTTATAATATTAGTATTTTATGCTACTAAATGGAATAAGCCGTGATATTTTTGAGATTTTAGTTAGGAGAAATATTAGTTAGAAAATATAAAAAAGAATACATATTTTGGGAAAAAAAGCTAATCAGTTAGTCATTTATAATTATAATATTATTATTTTATTTTATTAAATAGAACTGTTCGTGATATTTTTGGAAAATCAGAGGTTTTATTTGGAAAAAATAGAAAAGTAGAAATTTTAGTTACAAAATATAAAAAAGAATATACACTTTGGCTAAAAATGGTAATGAGTTAGTTATTAGCAATTATGACCTTATTATGTTATTTTATTAAATGAAACTGTTCGCGATATTTTTAAAAAATGAGATTTTTTAGTTAGAAAAAATAGAAAAGATATTCTATATAATAATTTTAATATTAGTATTTTATGTTACTAAATGGAATAACCCGTGATATTTTTGAGGTTTTAGTTAGGAGAAATATTAGTTAGAAAATATAAAAAAGAATATACGTTTTGGAAAAAAAAAGTTAATCAGTTAGTCATTTATAATTATAATATTATTATTTTATTTTATTAAATAGAACTGTTCGTGATATTTTTGGAAAATCAGAGGTTTTATTTAGGAAAAATAGAAAAGTAGAAATTTTAGTTAGAAAATATAAAAAGAATATACACTTTGGCTAAAAATGGTAATGAGATAGTTATTAGCAATTATGACCTTATTATGTTATTTTATTAAATGAAACTGTTTGCGATATTTTTAAAAAATGAGATTTTTTAGTTAGAAAAAATAGAAAAGATATTCTATATAATAATTTTAATATTAGTATTTTATGCTACTAAATGGAATAACCCGTGATATTTTTGAGGTTTTAGTTAGGAGAAATATTAGTTAGAAAATATAAAAAAGAATATACGTTTTGGAAAAAAAAAAGTTAATCAGTTAGTCATTTATAATTATAATATTATTATTTTATTTTATTAAATAGAACTGTTCGTGATATTTTTGGAAAATCAGAGGTTTTATTTAGGAAAAATTGAAAAGTAGAAATTTTAGTTAGAAAATATAAAAAAGAATATACACTTTGACTAAAAATGATAATGAGTTAGTTATTAGCAATTATGACCTTATTATGTTATTTTATTAAATGAAACTGTTTGCGATATTTTTAAAAAATGAAATTTTTTAGTTAGAAAAAATAGAAAAGATATTCTATATAATAATTTTAATATTAGTATTTTATGCTACTAAATGGAATAACCCGTGATATTTTTGAGGTTTTAGTTACGAGAAATATTAGTTAGAAAATATAAAAAAGAATATACATTTTGGAAAAAAAAGTTAATCAGTTAGTCATTTATAATTATAATATTATTATTTTATTTTATTAAATAGAATTGTTCATGATATTTTTGGAAAATGAAAAGTTTTATTTAGGAAAAATAGAAAAGTAGAAATTTTAGTTAGAAAATATAAAAAAGAATATATACTTTAGCTAAAAATGGTAATGGGTTAGTTATTAGCAATTATAACCTTATTATGTTATTTTATTAAATGAAACTATTTGCGAAATTTTTGAATAATGAGATTTTTTAGTTAGAAAAAATAGAAAAGATATTCTATATAATAATTTTAATATTTTATCTAACGGTCCTCATCGATTTGATCAGACATGCTCTAACAGTATATTTACGAACAAAAGTGCTAAATTTCAAATATGAATCGAACACAAGGCAACTCGAATGATACAAAACAAATTAGACATAAAAATCTAGCAAACAATGTTAAAAAATATTAAAAATGTTGCAGGCCATTATAACATGTATTTCTAAATAATATAAAATTGAATCTACAAATGATTTATAATTACAATAATATTACATTCACTATCATTAGTATTAATATTGACCAAGGCTTGTCCATAACATCTTACATAGGAGTACTTATTATTATCTATAAACACATTTGTAGTACACTAATTAAAAAAAAAAACTTTAAAGTAGGGGAGAGACTAGGAAGAGAAGCTATGATCCTGCCTCAACAAAGTTAGTTTCATAACATGTGGGAACAAAAAATGTAAAACAATATTAAGTTATTTTAACGAATTAAGCAGGAGATGTAATAGCAATTTACCTATAATATCATAGCAATTCCTTTAATCTTCACATGACCTGCAGATAATGCATCTTTTAGTTTCAGTGTGCAAGTAGTTGGTGATTTACGAGGGGTGTTATGCACAACAACTTATTAGTTACTTTCTTCGTATCATCCTAGCCTATAGTCGATATATTGATGAAATTCGGTTATCTGTCTATTAGAGCAAGTTCAGAACAAGTCCAGAAATGGTTTCTGTTCTGTCTATTAGAGCAAGCTCTGAATAAGATTTCAACATGACATGTACGCTCTTAAGTGGGGAGAGATGAAGAAGATGACTGATGACAATAGCTCACTATCGCAGCTGGCATGTCGTCATGCAGCTGATCTTGTCTCTGACATCCAAGGATCATTAGTGTCTAACCTACTTTCTGCTACCTAAATTCTAATAGAAAGACACCGAATAAACTGAGACCGTCACTCTAATATATTTATGGATGCATTACTAGGTGTATTTGAGCTTTCAACACTTTTTTTTTGCTAAATGTATCTAGGCTTTAACACTTTTAAAGCAGCCAGAATAGAATATACGCAAAAAAAGCAATTCCTAAGTTTTGACTCAGGTTACTTTACTCTAGAGTCTAAAAGTCAAGAAATAGGCAGCTAGTATTCTCGCATACTGTAACTCTATTTCAATCGCTTAATTATTAGTACAACGGATAAGGCACCTATAGTTTATAGAGTAATAATTACAAAGGAAGAAATCTGAAATAAGGTAAACTGAAGGGATGCCTAGAAGTAGGTCACAACTTTAAGCATGTACACAAAGTCGAGATATGTCTGGAACAATCATCAGAGCTCGTTATTTCTAGTCTGCGAATCTTAAATGGGTATACAAGGAGTATAAAAATCAGCATAGCAGGAATTACAAAGTTCAAAACCACATAAATAGTAAAACTAAAACTCCAAACAAATGTTCCAACAACTCATAGCAGATGATGACTTTATTGACAAAACCAGATAAAAGAGCGAGGAACAAATAGAAATTAAAAACATGTTTGCATAATGCAATTAGTGCATATATTTGCATCAAACCAAAAAAAGATATTATCATATTAATTTGAAGAAAAAAAAGAGTCACATATCAGGAACTTTTATAATTCATATACACCTCATGAATCAACCAGCATCTAACTGTAGCGTCTAACTGTACAGCACAGCACAGATATTCCTAAAAAATAGTTCCCCGCGGAAAATAGATTGACAGAATAGGGAGACTGTCTAAACTCTACAGAAGCTCAAATTCAGAGGAAAAGGGTTGCCTAAATCTGAATCAGAGATTTCACCAACGGCATTTTTATTATTGTGTATATAATTACTCAAGAGCCAAAGAGCAATTAATAAGTTTGACTGGGAGGATACTGTTTTTTCTTAAGGCAAGACAAAATGGATAAAGGGCAAGGAGCAGTTAAATGAAGTTAAGAGGAATTAACCAGGAACTTTTATTCCTTGTTACCGAATTTCTTAGCAATGATTGGGCGGACATCTTCAACATTAACCAAAGTCTCTAAAAAGGGAAGTAACATAATCAGTGCACAATCCGACTTATCATCAAACCAACTCTTGATTGGGATTCCATTATTGACTTGCAAACGGAATACCTGAAATTATCACAAGAAGTGCTAGCAATTAGAGACACTACTAAGAATTATACAAATGACTAAAAAATACTACAATTTGAGATAAAAAGATAATTTTTAGAAAACTGAAAGAAGCACCAATTATATTGAACATCCTAATGTCAAGGTCACCCATTTTGCTTCTATGAAAAAAAAACACAGAGGAGCTAAAGTAATTGCTGCCCTGTCAAGGTTAAACGACGATATACCGAGAAGTATTAATCTAGAAGATAGAGGATTATGAAATGAGAGCAAGATCAAATAGAAGTATATCAATAAATTCATTTAATCTATGAAAGGGAGAACTAAAAGATGAGTGCCGGGAACTATAATCTTGTTTTAATAACAGGCAACATGCGGAAAGCCTGTGGACGAAGCACAGCCATCAATAAGAAATGGGTGGTGCAGAGGTGATTGTGGACACACTCAAGATCTTATTATTGTTATTTAACATTAACACAACTACCTATTAGAGCTACCTTATTAAATAATATACCTGTGGAGAATTATCAATTATGGCAATATTTGCTAGATCAACACCCAAGACTGTCAAATCTTTGGTGTAACATCCATCTGCGAAGATGCATGATTCGCGATAAGCTCGGCGTGAAATAATATTCTGATCTGGATCCAGTATATCAAGAAGTTGTTTCGCATAAATGCTTTGACTGGCTGTGAATATTACGATTTCAAACATATCTGCAACTCTCTCTAGAAATGTTTGGAGAAAAGGCCGCTTTTTCACATAAACAATGTGTTCTTTCATATTGAAATAAACTGGGAATGTGAAATCTGCATCAGCACTGTAATCCAATGTAGAATGAACAAGGGTTTCTGTACACATGAGAGCAATAAATGTTATGGTGAGGGCTAATTAAAGTAAGATAGCTAAAACTTTTCCTGCAAAGTAAACTAAAAATAAAAATATTTACATATATTGGGGAAAAAATCATTGGTAATTTGAAGGATATCCCAATGTGCAGTCACGTAAATAAGTACAGAAATTAAATATAAATGTGGTCCATACAATAGTATGTAGTAAGTTTCAACCAGAAATTAGATACTAAATCATATACCACGTACCATCCAAATCAAGTACTAATGTGGTCGACTTCTTTTTCCGTGTCGCATTAGGCATCACATTGGTGGGAGGCCAAGAATTTGCGGCTGCATCGGAGACATCTGTTAATGTTCTGATGAACAAATCTAGATCCAAGAAGTCTGCCTGATCCCAGTTTTGGTGGGTGTTGGCATCGGATTCTTGGTCGTACGATTTCAACTGATGGATCGAATCACATAAGCTTGAATCAACAGAATCACTCGTAATGTCTTCATATAATCTGACATTACAGCTATTGCTAGTTTCAAAAGAATCCTCAAGGAAAGGCATAATCACTACTTTCTCATCCAAAACTACACTTAACTCATCACATTTGTAGTCAGGGAAGGAAGCAGTCTCGTTAAAATCAGATAAGTGACCTTTGATGGGGATTTCGGAAAAGATCATGTCAGAGATGTTAAAATCTGATACATTGCAGGTTTGGTATTTACATGAATTTCTGTCATTATAATCACTGTCATCTATTCCTATGAATGAAGCCTCCAGACCATCTTTGCTCCCTAGAAGAGAGGGTAACATGTTAGATGGAACAAAATAGAACCAAGTAGCTTTTAAGAGAAACAATCCCAATCACAACCATTGCTAAAATAAAATTTTGATTTGTGTCTACAATAAAATATCTTTAGTTCACACTATCTTTTGTAGCAACAGCAATATATGTTTCCTATATGTAGCTCTCTTTGCATCCTATAGTTTCTGGAGACGGCACTTGACAGTGTTGGCTTATAAAACGTTGGCAAAAAAATTGCTGCTATTAACCTACCACTCATACGCATAACAAACAAATTCATGGATGCCTTTCATAATTCATACAGTAAAATTAATAAGTAATTTCAGAACAAAAATTACTGCCTATGACCAAACATCAAAACAACTAAACAGCTTGGACTTCAAACCATGTGCTTTAGTTTTTAATGCAGAAAATAATGCTAAGGCTTTGGATGGCATAAACTTATTATGATGAAAGGAACAATAGAAGTGAAGAGAAATGCTGAAAATGCTTGTCACATAGCGTAAACTTCAACGCTAAAGGACTTGAAGCTGGAGACGAGAGGTATCTATACAACAGGTACGTCAGATTGAGGAATGTTATCATCGTCTCTACCTCTAATAATACATAAATATCAAGGAGTGATATATTTGACTAATCCATATCCTCTACATATGAAGGCGTGTGACTATAAAACACTTGACATACCTTCAATACTGAGAACATCTAGTTCATTGTGGTCACCCATTATCTCTAGAGTGGGCGAGAAGATCGTCTCCAAGCTAGATATGCAAGGGGCTAGTGCATGTCCCAAAATCTGCAATCAATTGAACCATTTATTCACAATTACCATATAGCAGATGGCACAGTTAGGTACAACTTCAAAGCTTTTAGAAAGAAATTTAGTCAAGACCAGGACCGCACAACTGCATACGTAGACAAAGTTCAACAGTCAACAGGTTTCCCTAGCGTCGTGTTATTATTCTTAGCAGGTACGAGTGAAAGGCTAAATTCAAGGTTTCTGACACCTTTATTACTCTTATAGAATACTGGGCATTTCAGAGAAGCATACCTGCTTTCGCTAAATCACAATATTGATTAACACAAAAAAGCAATTTCAACAAATTACCATACGAAACTCTTATGTGAAGCACTAAAATATATTTTAATCAACGCAAAATTCTCAACTTTACTCAGTGATAATAGCTTAATAGATCACTATATGCAGCGAAACTAGCACAGCATGAATTCGAACAAGGTTACGAATTCGAACAAGGTTACGAATTCGACACAATTTACTACAGCATGCAAGAACATTGATCACATAAACAGCTTTAGTTAAATTAATCCGGTAAGATTCATGTTTATGTGCATGCCAGTTTACAAGAACTAACAATGCAACCATGATATACTTGAGTGACTTCCAGGTACAAAAAAACTACAATAAGGATAAAACATATATACAAAAAATACTCATGGTTGATTATTACCACTCTCGTATCAGTTTCCAAATCATTAGAAGCTGAAGGCTGCGTCAGAATTGGTACATTTTCTCCACCCAGCAAGTTATGGCAGTTGGCATCATCATCTTTAACATCTTGCGGGTGTGCATTGTTGCATAGAGACACTACAAGAAATTTACGTACAATTTAAGGAAGGAAGCACATTTTGAAGACTTTATTCAACGAAAGATGATCTGTAGGAATTAACATAGGTAACCTTTATAATAAATTGTAGCCTGAGAAGACCATTATCCGTGGTCAGCATATTTCATATTATACATATGCATTGTAGAGTTTCCAGTTACAACCATAATTACAATGTACTGTATCCTTTACATCCAACTTAAATTGCAGCATATTCCATGGTTTTTTGGGGTGCCTTGCAAGTTGTAACTCATTACTTCGGCCTTGATGACTTCTTCTGAATTGATTTTAGCTAACATACAATACTATGCATTTTTCCTTTAATGATTTTAAACACAAAGCCACCGCATATTCTATGCCGCAAATGCTCCTAGTATACCCGGGAGACTATTTTGCGTATAACACATTTTAGATGTATTTGGAGACATCAGTCCTTTATTAATGCAATAAGGAGGCTGAGCTATTTTTTGATGTAAGGGGTGAGTTTCATATAAAAAAACTAACAAATAACTAAATTAAGTTGGAGCATTTCAAGTTAGTGAGAACATATATAATTCCCACAAGGATATAGCATACTTCTTTAATTTCCAACATAAACTCTGAGTTTTACATGTATTTCTATGGTATCTTGCTTATTCCATGTCCATAGGCTTAGCTAAGTTGAGGGAGAACTGTTAAATACAACTAGAAAATGACTTCTAAAAATAAGAAGGTACTCGTAACAAAATCTCATTCCTTAATTAATCATGAAAATTTAAATCATAACATAATACACATTAGTTTACCCCTCATTACTTTGTTTAAAGGACCTGACTCAGTTAGTATGAAAGTTGGTAAATGCTAGGAAAATAAAATGCATTCCACAAAGATCCATATTACACAAAGTGCAAAATTTCATCGTACTATGAACACCTGACATTATCAGTATCTTAAAAATTATGGAATGTGTATCTAGATCATTATCATATTCATGAAGAATAGCCTTGTTTTATATCGTTGTTGTACTTTA
>JAUIZM010000202.1:0-87275 GCA_030848705.1 Heracleum sosnowskyi | reverse complement strand
AATTTCGCGTTTTTTGGTCTGTACGTCCATTTTGTACCTCTATTTTAGCACGTGACAAAAACAATTAGAAGAAAAATGTCCGGAACCTCGTTTTTTGAGAGTGTGAAAATGCCAGTGAAACCAGTTTTGGGCCAAAAAGTGGGTTTTTTCCCATTTTCGGGGGTCGAAAAAACCCATTTCCGGAAATGAAATTTCGCGTTTTTTGGTACGTACGTCCATTTTGTACCTCTATTTTAGCACGTGACAAAAAAAAATCGGAAGAAAAATGTCCGAAACCTCGTTTTTTGAGCGCGTGAAAATGCCAGTGAAACCAGTTTTGGGCCAAAAAGTGGGTTTTTTCCCATTTTCGGGGATCGAAAAAACCCATTTTCGGAAATGAAATTTCATGTTTTTTGGTCCGTACGTCCATTTTTACCTCTATTTTAGCACGTGACAAAAAAAATAGGAAGAAAAATTTCCGGAACCTCGTTTTTTGAGCGCGTGAAAATGCCAGTGAAACCAGTTTTGGGCCAAAAAGTGGGTTTTTTCCCATTTTCGGAGGTCGAAAAAACCCATTTCCGGAAATGAAATTTCGCGTTTTTTGGTCCATACGTCCATTTTGTACCTCTATTTTAGCACGTGACAAAAAAATCGGAAGAAAAATGTCCGGAACCTCGTTTTTTGAGCGCGTGAAAATGCCAGTGAAACCAGTTTTGGGCCGAAAAGTGGGTTTTTTCCCATTTTCGGGGGTCGAAAAAACCCATTTTCGGAAATAAAATTTCGCGTTTTTTGGTCCGTACGTCCATTTTGTACCTCTATTTTAGCACGTGACAAAAAAATCGGAAGAAAAATGTCCGGAACCTCGTTTTTTGAGCGCGTGAAAATGCCAGTGATCCAGTTTTGGGCCGAAAAGTGGGTTTTTTCCCATTTTTGGGGGTCGAAAAAACCAATTTGCGGAAATGAAATTTCGCGTTTTTTGGTCCGTACGTCCATTTTGTACCTCTATTTTAGCACGTGACAAAAAAAATCGGAAGAAAAATGTCCGGAACCTCGTTTTTTGAGCGCGTGAAAATGCCAGTGAAACCAGTTTTGGGCCGAAAAGTAGGTTTTTTCCCATTTTCGGGGGTCGAAAAAACCCATTTTCGGAAATGAAATTTCACGTTTTTTGGTCCGTACGTCCATTTTGTACCTCTATTTTAGCACGTGACAAAAAAAATCGGAATAAAAATGTCCGGAACCTCGTTTTTTGAGCGCGTGAAAATGCCAGTGAAACGAGTTTTGGGCCGAAAAGTGGGTTTTTTCCCATTTTCGGGGGTCGAAAAAACCCATTTCTAGAAATGAAATTTCGCGTTTTTTGGTCCGTACGTCCATTTTATACCTCTATTTTAGCACGTGACAAAAAAAATCGGAAGAAAAATGTCCGTAACCTCGTTTTTTGAGTGCGTGAAAATGCCCCAGTGAAACCAGTTTTGGGCCAAAAAGTGGGTTTTTTCCCATTTTCGGGGGTCGAAAAAACCCATTTCCGGAAATGAAATTTCATGTTTTTTGGTCCGTACGTCCATTTTTACCTCTATTTTAGCACGTGACAAAAAAAATCGGAAGAAAAATGTCCGGAACCTCGTTTTTTGAGCGCCTGAAAATGCAAGTGAAACCAGTTTTGGGCCGAAAAGTAGGTTTTTCCCCATTTTCGGGGGACGAAAAAACCCATTTCCGGAAATGAAATTTCGCGTTTTTTGGTCCGTACGTCCATTTTGTACCTCTATTTTAGCACGTGACAAAAACAATCGGAAGAAAAATGTCCGGAACCTCGTTTTTTGAGCGTGTGAAAATGCCAGTGAAACCAGTTTTGGGCCAAAAAGTGGGTTTTTTCCCATTTTCGGGGGTCGAAAAAACACATTTTCGGAAATGAAATTTCGCGTTTTTTGGTCCGTACGTCCATTTGGTACCTCTATTTTAGCACGTGACAAAAAAAATCGGAAGAAAAATGTCCGGAACCTCGTTTTTTGAGCGCGTGAAAATGCCAGTGAAACCAGTTTTGGGCCAAAAAGTGGGTTTTTTCCCATTTTCGGGGATCGAAAAAACCCATTTCCGGAAATGGAATTTCATGTTTTTTTGTCCGTACGTCCATTTTTACCTCTATTTTAGCACGTGACAAAAAAAATCGGAAGAAAAATGTCCGGAACCTCGTTTTTTGAGCGCCTGAAAATGCCAGTGAAACCAGTTTTGGGCCGAAAAGTAGGGTTTTTCCCATTTTCGGGGGACGAAAAAATCCATTTCCGGAAATGAAATTTCGCGTTTTTTGGTCCGTACGTCCATTTTGTACCTCTATTTTAGCACGTGACAAAAACAATTGGAAGAAAAATGTCCGGAACCTCGTTTTTTGAGCGTGTGAAAATGCCAGTGAAACCAGTTTTGGGCCAAAAAGTGGGTTTTTCCCATTTTCGGGGGTCGAAAAAACCCATTTCCGGAAATGAATTTTCGCGTTTTTTGGTCCGTACGTCCATTTTGTACCTCTATTTTAGCACGTGACAAAAAAAATCGGAAGAAAAATGTCCGGAACCTCGTTTTTTGAGCGCGTGAAAATGCCAGTGAAACTAGTTTTGGGCCGAAAAGTGGGTTTTTTCCCATTTTTGGGGGTCGAAAAAACCCATTTCCGGAAATGAAATTTCGCGTTTTTTGGTCCGTACGTCCATTTTGTACCTCTATTTTAGCACGTGACAAAAACAATTGGAAGAAAAATGTCCGGAACCTCGTTTTTTGTGCGTGTGAAAATGCCAGTGAAACCAGTTTTGGGCCAAAAAGTGGGTTTTTTCCCATTTTCGGGGGTCGAAAAAACCCATTTCCGGAAATGAAATTTCGCGTTTTTTGGTCCGTACGTCCATTTTGTACCTCTATTTTAGCACGTGACAAAAAAAATCGGAAGAAAAATGTCCGGAACCTCATTTTTTGAGCGCGTGAAAATGCCAGTGAAACCAGTTTTGGGCCAAAAAGTGGGTTTTTTCCCATTTTCGGGGATCGAAAAAACCCATTTCCGGAAATGAAATTTCATGTTTTTTGGTCCGTACGTCCATTTTTACCTCTATTTTAGCACGTGACAAAAAAAAATCGGAAGAAAAATTTCCGGAACCTCGTTTTTTGAGCGCGTGAAAATGCCAGTGAAACCAGTTTTGGGCCAAAAAGTGGGTTTTTTCCCATTTTCGGAGGTCGAAAAAACCCATTTCCGGAAATGAAATTTCGCGTTTTTTGGTCCGTACGTTCATTTTGTAACTCTATTTTAGCACGTGACAAAAAAAATCGGAAGAAAAATGTCCGGAACCTCATTTTTTGATCGCGTGAAAATGCCAGTGAAACCAGTTTTGGGCCGAAAAGTGGGTTTTTTCCCATTTTCGGGGGTCGAAAAAACCCATTTTCGGAAATAAAATTTTGCGTTTTTTGGTCCGTACGTCCATTTTGCACCTCTATTTTAGCACGTGATAAAAAAAATCGGAAGAAAAATGTCCAGAACCTCGTTTTTTGAGCGCGTGAAAATGCCAGTGATCCAGTTTTGGGCCGAAAATTGGGTTTTTTCCCATTTTCGGGGGTCGAAAAAACCAATTTGCGGAAATGAAATTTTGCGTTTTTTGGTCCGTACGTCCATTTTGTACCTCTATTTTAGCACGTGACCAAAAAAATCGGAAGAAAAATGTCCGGAACCTCGTTTTTTGAGCGCGTGAAAATGCCAGTGAAACCAGTTTTGGGCCGAAAAGTATGTTTTTTCCCATTTTCGGGGGTCGAAAAAACCCATTTCCGGAAATGAAATTTCACGTTTTTTGGTCCGTACGTCCATTTTGTACCTCTATTTTAGCACGTGACAAAAAAAATCGGAATAAAAATGTCCGGAACCTCGTTTTTTGAGCGCGTGAAAATGCCTGTGAAACGAGTTTTGGGCCGAAAAGTGGGTTTTTTCCCATTTTCGGGGGTCGAAAAAACCAATTTCTAGAAATGAAATTTCGCGTTTTTTGGTCCGTACGTCCATTTTATACCTCTATTTTAGCACGTGACAAAAAAAATCGGAAGAAAAATGTCCGTAACCTCGTTTTTTGAGTGCGTGAAAATGCACCAGTGAAACCAGTTTTGGGCCAAAAAGTGGGTTTTTTCCCATTTTCGGGGGTCGAAAAAACCCATTTCCGGAAATGAAATTTCGCGTTTTTTGGTCCGTACGTCCATTTTGTACATCTATTTTAGCACGTGACCAAAAAAATCGGAAAAAAAATGTCCGGAACCTCGTTTTTTTAGCGCGTGAAAATGCCAGTGAAACCAGTTTTGGGCCAAAAAGTGGGTTTTTCCCATTTTCGGGGGTCGAAAAAACCCATTTCCGGAAATGAAATTTCGCGTTTTTTGGTCCGTACGTCCATTTTGTACCTCTATTTTAGCACGTGACAAAAAAAATCGGAAGAAAAATGTCCGGAACCTCGTTTTTTGAGCGCGTGAAAATGCCAGTGAAACCAGTTTTGGGCCAAAAAGTGGGTTTTTTCCCATTTTCGGGAGTCGAAAAAACCCATTTCCGGAAATGAAATTTCACGTTTTTTGGTCCGTACGTCCATTTTTACCTCTATTTTAGCACGTGACAAAAAAAATCGGAAGAAAAATGTCCGGAACCTCGTTTTTTGAGCGTGTGAAAATGCCAGTGAAACTAGTTTTGGGCCGAAAAGTGGGTTTTTTCCCATTTTCGGGGGTCGAAAAAACCCATTTCCGGAAATGAAATTTCGCGTTTTTTGGTCCGTACGTCCATTTTGTACCTCTATTTTAGCACGTGACAAAAAAAATCGGAAGAAAAATGTCCGTAACCTCGTTTTTTGAGCGCGTGAAAATGCCCCAGTGAAACTAGTTTTGGGCCAAAAAGTGGGTTTTTTCCCATTTTCGGGGGTCGAAAAAACCCATTTCCGGAAATGAAATTTCGTGTTTTTTGGTCCGTACGTCCATTTTGTACCTCTATTTTAGCACGTGACCAAAAAAATCGGAAGAAAAATGTCCGGAACCTCGTTTTTTTAGCGCGTGAAAATGCCAGTGAAACCAGTTTTGGGCCAAAAAGTGGGTTTTTTCCCATTTTCGGGGGTCGAAAAAACCCATTTCCGGAAATGAAATTTCGCGTTTTTTGGTCCGTACGTCCATTTTGTACCTCTATTTTAGCACGTGACAAAAAAAATCGGAAGAAAAATGTCCGGAACCTCGTTTTTTGAGCGCGTGAAAATGCCAGTGAAACCAGTTTTGGGCCAAAAAGTGGGTTTTTTCCCATTTTCGGGAGTCGAAAAAACCCATTTCCGGAAATGAAATTTCATGTTTTTTGGTCCGTACGTCCATTTTTACCTCTATTTTAGCACGTGACAAAAAAAATCGGAAGAAAAATGTCCGGAACCTCATTTTTTGAGCGCCTGAAAATGCCAGTGAAACCAGTTTTGGGCCGAAAAGTGGGTTTTTCCCCATTTTCGGGGGACGAAAAAACCCATTTCCGGAAATGAAATTTCGCGTTTTTTGGTCCGTACGTCCATTTTGTACCTCTATTTTAGCACGTGACAAAAAAAATCGGAAGAAAAATGTCCGGAACCTCGTTTTTTGAGCGCGTGAAAATGCCAGTGAAACCAGTTTTGGGCCGAAAAGTGGGTTTTTTCCCATTTTTGGGGGTCGAAAAAACCCATTTCTGGAAATAAAATTTCGTGTTTTTTGGTCCGTACGTCCATTTTGTACCTCTATTTTAGCACGTGACAAAAAAAATCGGAAGAAAAATGTCCGGAACCTCGTTTTTTGAGCGCGTGAAAATGCCAGTGAAACGAGTTTTGGGCCAAAAAGTGGGTTTTTTCCCATTTTCCGGGGTCGAAAAAACCCATTTCCGGAAATGAAATTTCGCGTTTTTTGGTCCGTACGTCCATTTTGTACCTCTATTTTAGCACGTGACAAAAAAAATCGGAAGAAAAATGTCCGGAACCTCGTTTTTTGAGCGCGTGAAAATGCCAGTGAAACCAGTTTTGGGCCGAAAAGTGGGTTTTTTCCCATTTTTGGGGGTCGAAAAAACCCATTTCTGGAAATAAAATTTCGTGTTTTTTGGTCCGTACGTCCATTTTGTACCTCTATTTTAGCACGTGACAAAAAAAATCGGAAGAAAAATGTCCGGAACCTCGTTTTTTGAGCGCGTGAAAATGCCAGTGAAACGAGTTTTGGGCCGAAAAGTGGGTTTTTTCCCATTTTCCGGGGTCGAAAAAACCCATTTCCGGAAATGAAATTTCGCGTTTTTTGGTCCGTACGTCCATTTTGTACCTCTATTTTAGCACGTGACAAAAAAAATCGGAAGAAAAATGTCCGGAACCTCATTTTTTGAGCGGGTGAAAATGCCAGTGAAACCAGTTTGGGGCCGAAAAGTGGGTTTTTCCCATTTTCGGGGGTCGAAAAAACCCATTTCCGGAAATGAAATTTCGCGTTTTTTGGTCCATACGTCCATTTTGTACCTCTATTTTAGCACGTGACAAAAACAATTGGAAGAAAAATGTCCGGAACCTCGTTTTTTGAGCGTGTGAAAATGCCAGTGAAACCAGTTTTGGGCCAAAAAGTGGGTTTTTTCCCATTTTCGGGGGTCGAAAAAACCCATTTCCGGAAAAGAAATTTCGCGTTTTTTGGTCCGTACGTCCATTTTGTACCTCTATTTTAGCACGTGACAAAAAAAATCGGAAGAAAAATGTCCGGAACCTCATTTTTTGAGCGCGTGAAAATGCAAGTGAAACCAGTTTTGGGCCAAAAAGTGGGTTTTTTCCCATTTTCGGGGATCGAAAAAACCCATTTCCGGAAATGAAATTTCATGTTTTTTGGTCCGTACGTCCATTTTGTACCTCTATTTTAGCACGTGACAAAAAAAATCGGAAGAAAAATGTCCGGAACCTCGTTTTTTGAGCGCGTGAAAATGCCAGTGAAACCAGTTTTGGGCCAAAAAGTGGGTTTTTTCCCATTTTCGGAGGTCGAAAAAAACCATTTCCGGAAATGAAATTTCTCGTTTTTTGGTCCGTACGTCCATTTTGTACCTCTATTTTAGCACGTGACAAAAAAAATCGGAAGAAAAATGTCTGGAACCTCGTTTTTTGAGCGGGTGAAAATGCCAGTGAAACCAGTTTGGGGCCGAAAAGTGGGTTTTTCCCATTTTCGGGGGTCGAAAAAACCCATTTCCGGAAATGAAATTTCGCGTTTTTTGGTCCATACGTCCATTTTGTACCTCTATTTTAGCACGTGACAAAAACAATTGGAAGAAAAATGTCCGGAACCTCGTTTTTTGAGCGTGTGAAAATGCCAGTGAAACCAGTTTTGGGCCAAAAAGTGGGTTTTTTCCCATTTTCGGGGATCGAAAAAACCCATTTCCGGAAAAGAAATTTCGCGTTTTTTGGTCCGTACGTCCATTTTGTACCTCTATTTTAGCACGTGACAAAAAAAATCGGAAGAAAAATGTCCGGAACCTCATTTTTTGAGCGCGTGAAAATGCAAGTGAAACCAGTTTTGGGCCAAAAAGTGGGTTTTTTCCCATTTTCGGGGATCGAAAAAACCCATTTCCGGAAATGAAATTTCATGTTTTTTGGTCCGTACGTCCATTTTTACCTCTATTTTAGCACGTGACAAAAAAAATCGGAAGAAAAATTTCCGGAACCTCGTTTTTTGAGCGCGTGAAAATGCCAGTGAAACCAGTTTTGGGCCAAAAAGTGGGTTTTTTCCCATTTTCGGAGGTCGAAAAAAACCATTTCCGGAAATGAAATTTCTCGTTTTTTGGTCCGTACGTCCATTTTGTACCTCTATTTTAGCACGTGACAAAAAAAATCGGAAGAAAAATGTCCGGAACCTCGTTCTTTGAGCGCGTGAAAATGCCAGTGAAACCAGTTTTGGGCCGAAAAGTGGGTTTTTTCCCATTTTCGGGGGTCGAAAAAACCCATTTCCGGAAATAAAATTTCGCGTTTTTTGGTCCGTACGTCCATTTTGTACCTCTATTTTAGCACGTGACAAAAAAAATCGGAAGAAAAATGTCCGAAACCTCGTTTTTTGAGCGCGTGAAAATGCCAGTGATCCAGTTTTGGGCCGAAAAGTGGGTTTTTTCCCATTTTCGGGGGTCGAAAAAACCAATTTGCGGAAATGAAATTTCGCGTTTTTTGGTCCGTACGTCCATTTTGTACCTCTATTTTAGCACGTGACAAAAAAAATCGGAAGAAAAATGTCCGGAACCTCGTTTTTTGAGCGCGTGAAAATGCCAGTGAAACCAGTTTTGGGCCGAAAAGTAGGTTTTTTCCCATTTTCGGGGGTCTAAAAAACCCATTTCCGGAAATGAAATTTCGCGTTTTTTGGTCCGTACGTCCATTTTGTACCTCTATTTTAGCACGTGACAAAAAAAATCGGAATAAAAATGTCCGGAACCTCGTTTTTTGAGCGCGTGAAAATGCCAGTGAAACGAGTTTTGGGCCGAAAAGTGGGTTTTTTCCCATTTTCGGGGGTCGAAAAAACCCATTTCTAGAAATGAAATTTCGCGTTTTTTGGTCCGTACGTCCATTTTATACCTCTATTTTAGCACGTGACAAAAAATCGGAAGAAAAATGTCCGTAACCTCGTTTTTTGAGTGCGTGAAAATGCCCCAGTGAAACCAGTTTTGGGCCAAAAAGTGGGTTTTTTCCCATTTTCGGGGGTCGAAAAACCCCATTTCCGGAAATGAAATTTCGCGTTTTTTGGTCCGTACGTCCATTTTGTACCTCTATTTTAGCACGTGACAAAAACAATTGGAAGAAAAATGTCCGGAACCTCGTTTTTTGAGCGTGTGAAAATGCCAGTGAAACCAGTTTTGGGCCAAAAAGTGGGTTTTTTCCCATTTTCGGGGGTCGAAAAAACCCATTTCCGGAAATGAAATTTCACGTTTTTTGGTCCGTACGTCCATTTTGTACCTCTATTTTAGCACGTGACAAAAAAAATCGGAAGAAAAATGTCCGGAACCTCGTTTTTTGAGCGCGTGAAAATGCCAGTGAAACCAGTTTTGGGCCAAAAAGTGGGGTTTTTCCCATTTTCGGGGATCGAAAAAACCCATTTTCGGAAATGAAATTTCATGTTTTTTGGTCCGTACGTCCATTTTTACCTCTATTTTAGCACGTGACAAAAAAAATCGGAAGAAAAATTTCCGGATCCTCGTTTTTTGAGCGCGTGAAAATACCAGTGAAACCAGTTTTGGGCCAAAAAGTGGGTTTTTTCCCATTTTCGGAGGTCGAAAAAACCCATTTCCGGAAATGAAATTTCACGTTTTTTGGTCCGTACGTCCATTTTGTACCTCTATTTTAGCACGTGACAAAAAAAATCGGAAGAAAAATGTCCGGAACCTCGTTTTTTGAGCGCGTGAAAATGCCAGTGAAACCAGTTTTGGGCCGAAAAGTGGGTTTTTTCCCATTTTCGGGGGTCGAAAAAACCCATTTTCGGAAATGAAATTTCGCGTTTTTTGGTCCGTACGTCCATTTTGTACCTCTATTTTAGCACGTGACAAAAAAAATCGGAAGAAAAATGTCCGAAACCTCGTTTTTTGAGCGCGTGAAAATGCCAGTGATCCAGTTTTGGGCCGAAAAGTGGGTTTTTTCCCATTTTCGGGGGTCGAAAAAACCAATTTGCGGAAATGAAATTTCGCGTTTTTTGGTCCGTACGTCCATTTTGTACCTCTATTTTAGCACGTGACAAAAAAAATCGGAAGAAAAATGTCCGAAACCTCGTTTTTTGAGCGCGTGAAAATGCCAGTGATCCAGTTTTGGGCCGAAAAGTGGGTTTTTTCCCATTTTCGGAGGTCGAAAAAAACCATTTCCGGAAATGAAATTTCTCGTTTTTTGGTCCGTACGTCCATTTTGTACCTCTATTTTAGCACGTGACAAAAAAAATCGGAAGAAAAATGTCCGGAACCTCGTTCTTTGAGCGCGTGAAAATGCCAGTGAAACCAGTTTTGGGCCGAAAAGTGGGTTTTTTCCCATTTTCGGGGGTCGAAAAAACCCATTTCCGGAAATAAAATTTCGCGTTTTTTGGTCCGTACGTCCATTTTGTACCTCTATTTTAGCACGTGACAAAAAAAATCGGAAGAAAAATGTCCGAAACCTCGTTTTTTGAGCGCGTGAAAATGCCAGTGATCCAGTTTTGGGCCGAAAAGTGGGTTTTTTCCCATTTTCGGGGGTCGAAAAAACCAATTTGCGGAAATGAAATTTCGCGTTTTTTGGTCCGTACGTCCATTTTGTACCTCTATTTTAGCACGTGACAAAAAAAATCGGAAGAAAAATGTCCGGAACCTCGTTTTTTGAGCGCGTGAAAATGCCAGTGAAACCAGTTTTGGGCCGAAAAGTAGGTTTTTTCCCATTTTCGGGGGTCTAAAAAACCCATTTCCGGAAATGAAATTTCGCGTTTTTTGGTCCGTACGTCCATTTTGTACCTCTATTTTAGCACGTGACAAAAAAAATCGGAATAAAAATGTCCGGAACCTCGTTTTTTGAGCGCGTGAAAATGCCAGTGAAACGAGTTTTGGGCCGAAAAGTGGGTTTTTTCCCATTTTCGGGGGTCGAAAAAACCCATTTCTAGAAATGAAATTTCGCGTTTTTTGGTCCGTACGTCCATTTTATACCTCTATTTTAGCACGTGACAAAAAATCGGAAGAAAAATGTCCGTAACCTCGTTTTTTGAGTGCGTGAAAATGCCCCAGTGAAACCAGTTTTGGGCCAAAAAGTGGGTTTTTTCCCATTTTCGGGGGTCGAAAAACCCCATTTCCGGAAATGAAATTTCGCGTTTTTTGGTCCGTACGTCCATTTTGTACCTCTATTTTAGCACGTGACAAAAACAATTGGAAGAAAAATGTCCGGAACCTCGTTTTTTGAGCGTGTGAAAATGCCAGTGAAACCAGTTTTGGGCCAAAAAGTGGGTTTTTTCCCATTTTCGGGGGTCGAAAAAACCCATTTCCGGAAATGAAATTTCACGTTTTTTGGTCCGTACGTCCATTTTGTACCTCTATTTTAGCACGTGACAAAAAAAATCGGAAGAAAAATGTCCGGAACCTCGTTTTTTGAGCGCGTGAAAATGCCAGTGAAACCAGTTTTGGGCCAAAAAGTGGGGTTTTTCCCATTTTCGGGGATCGAAAAAACCCATTTTCGGAAATGAAATTTCATGTTTTTTGGTCCGTACGTCCATTTTTACCTCTATTTTAGCACGTGACAAAAAAAATCGGAAGAAAAATTTCCGGATCCTCGTTTTTTGAGCGCGTGAAAATACCAGTGAAACCAGTTTTGGGCCAAAAAGTGGGTTTTTTCCCATTTTCGGAGGTCGAAAAAACCCATTTCCGGAAATGAAATTTCACGTTTTTTGGTCCGTACGTCCATTTTGTACCTCTATTTTAGCACGTGACAAAAAAAATCGGAAGAAAAATGTCCGGAACCTCGTTTTTTGAGCGCGTGAAAATGCCAGTGAAACCAGTTTTGGGCCGAAAAGTGGGTTTTTTCCCATTTTCGGGGGTCGAAAAAACCCATTTTCGGAAATGAAATTTCGCGTTTTTTGGTCCGTACGTCCATTTTGTACCTCTATTTTAGCACGTGACAAAAACAATTGGAAGAAAAATGTCCGGAACCTCGTTTTTTGAGCGTGTGAAAATGCCAGTGAAACCAGTTTTGGGTCAAAAAGTGGGTTTTTTTCCATTTTCGGGGGTCGAAAAAACCCATTTCCGGAAATGAAATTTCGCGTTTTTTGGTCCGTACGTCCATTTTGTACCTCTATTTTAGCACGTGACAAAAAAAATCGGAAGAAAAATGTCCGGAACCTCGTTTTTTGAGCGTGTGAAAATGCCAGTGAAACCAGTTTTGGGCCAAAAAGTGGGTTTTTTCCCATTTTCGGGGGTCGAAAAAACCCATTTCCGGAAATGAAATTTCGCGTTTTTTTGTCCGTACGTCCATTTTGTACCTCTATTTTAGCACGTGACAAAAAAAATCGGAAGAAAAATGTCCGGAACCTCGTTTTTTGAGCGCGTGAAAATGCCAGTGAAACCAGTTTTGGGCCAAAAAGTGGGTTTTTTCCCATTTTCGGGGATCGAAAAAACCCATTTTCGGAAATGAAATTTCATGTTTTTTGGTCCGTACGTCCATTTTTACCTCTATTTTAGCACGTGACAAAAAAAATCGGAAGAAAAATTTCCGGAACCTCGTTTTTTGAGCGCGTGAAAATGCCAGTGAAACCAGTTTTGGGCCAAAAAGTGGGTTTTTTCCCATTTTCGGAGGTCGAAAAAACCCATTTCCGGAAATGAAATTTCACGTTTTTTGGTCCGTACGTCCATTTTGTACCTCTATTTTAGCACGTGACAAAAAAAATCGGAAGAAAAATGTCCGGAACCTCGTTTTTTGAGCGCGTGAAAATGCCAGTGAAACCAGTTTTGGGCCGAAAAGTGGGTTTTTTCCCATTTTCGGGGGTCGAAAAAACCCATTTTCGGAAATGAAATTTCGCGTTTTTTGGTCCGTACGTCCATTTTGTACCTCTATTTTAGCACGTGACAAAAACAATTGGAAGAAAAATGTCCGGAACCTCGTTTTTTGAGCGTGTGAAAATGCCAGTGAAACCAGTTTTGGGTCAAAAAGTGGGTTTTTTTCCATTTTCGGGGGTCGAAAAAACCCATTTCCGGAAATGAAATTTCGCGTTTTTTGGTCCGTACGTCCATTTTGTACCTCTATTTTAGCACGTGACAAAAAAAATCGGAAGAAAAATGTCCGGAACCTCGTTTTTTGAGCGTGTGAAAATGCCAGTGAAACCAGTTTTGGGCCAAAAAGTGGGTTTTTTCCCATTTTCGGGGGTCGAAAAAACCCATTTCCGGAAATGAAATTTCGCGTTTTTTGGTCCGTACGTCCATTTTGTACCTCTATTTTAGCACGTGACAAAAAAAATCGGAAGAAAAATGTCCGGAACCTCGTTTTTTGAGCGCGTGAAAATGCCAGTGAAACCAGTTTTGGGCCAAAAAGTGGGTTTTTTCCCATTTTCGGGGATCGAAAAAACCCATTTTCGGAAATGAAATTTCATGTTTTTTGGTCCGTACGTCCATTTTTACCTCTATTTTAGCACGTGACAAAAAAAATCGGAAGAAAAATTTCCGGAACCTCGTTTTTTGAGCGCGTGAAAATGCCAGTGAAACCAGTTTTGGGCCAAAAAGTGGGTTTTTTCCCATTTTCGGAGGTCGAAAAAACCCATTTCCGGAAATGAAATTTCACGTTTTTTGGTCCGTACGTCCATTTTGTACCTCTATTTTAGCACGTGACAAAAAAAATCGGAAGAAAAATGTCCGGAACCTCGTTTTTTGAGCGCGTGAAAATGCCAGTGAAACCAGTTTTGGGCCGAAAAGTGGGTTTTTTCCCATTTTCGGGGGTCGAAAAAACCCATTTTCGGAAATGAAATTTCGCGTTTTTTGGTCCGTACGTCCATTTTGTACCTCTATTTTAGCACGTGACAAAAACAATTGGAAGAAAAATGTCCGGAACCTCGTTTTTTGAGCGTGTGAAAATGCCAGTGAAACCAGTTTTGGGTCAAAAAGTGGGTTTTTTTCCATTTTCGGGGGTCGAAAAAACCCATTTCCGGAAATGAAATTTCGCGTTTTTTGGTCCGTACGTCCATTTTGTACCTCTATTTTAGCACGTGACAAAAAAAATCGAAAGAAAAATGTCCGGAACCTCGTTTTTTGAGCGTGTGAAAATGCCAGTGAAACCAGTTTTGGGCCAAAAAGTGGGTTTTTTCCCATTTTCGGGGGTCGAAAAAACCCATTTCCGGAAATGAAATTTCGCGTTTTTTGGTCCGTACGTCCATTTTGTACCTCTATTTTAGCACGTGACAAAAAAAATCGGAAGAAAAAAGTCCGGAACCTCGTTTTTTGAGCGCGTGAAAATGCCAGTGAAACCAGTTTTGGGCCAAAAAGTGGGTTTTTTCCCATTTTCGGGGATCGAAAAAACCCATTTCCGGAAATGAAATTTCATGTTTTTTGGTCCGTACGTCCATTTTTACCTCTATTTTAGCACGTGACAAAAAAAATCGGAAGAAAAATTTCCGGAACCTCGTTTTTTGAGCGCGTGAAAATGCCAGTGAAACCAGTTTTGGGCCAAAAAGTGGGTTTTTTCCCATTTTCGGAGGTCGAAAAAACCCATTTCCGGAAATGAAATTTCGCGTTTTTTGGTCTGTACGTCCATTTTGTACCTCTATTTTAGCACTTGACAAAAAAAATCGGAAGAAAAATGTCCGGAACCTCGTTTTTTGAGCGCGTGAAAATGCCAGTGAAACCAGTTTTGGGCCAAAAAGTGGGTTTTTTCCCATTTTCGGAGGTCGAAAAAACCCATTTCCGGAAATGAAATTTCTCGTTTTTTGGTCCGTACGTCCATTTTGTACCTCTATTTTAGCACGTGACAAAAACAATTGGAAGAAAAATGTTCGGAACCTCGTTTTTTGAGCGTGTGAAAATGCCAGTGAAACCAGTTTTGGGTCAAAAAGTGGGTTTTTTTCCATTTTCGGGGGTCGAAAAAACCCATTTCCGGAAATAAAATTTCGCGTTTTTTGGTCCGTACGTCCATTTTGTACCTCTATTTTAGCACGTGACAAAAAAAATCGGAAGAAAAATGTCCGGAACCTCGTTTTTTGAGCGTGTGAAAATGCGAGTGATCCAGTTTTGGGCCGAAAAGTGGGTTTTTTCCCATTTTCGGGGGTCGAAAAAACCCATTTCCGGAAATGAAATTTCGCGTTTTTTGGTCCGTACGTCCATTTTGTACCTCTATTTTAGCACGTGACAAAAAAAATCGGAAGAAAAATGTCCGGAACCTCGTTTTTTGAGCGCGTGAAAATGCCAGTGAAACCAGTTTTGGGCCGAAAAGTGGGTTTTTTCCCATTTTCGGGGGTCGAAAAAACCCATTTCCGGAAATGAAATTTCGCGTTTTTTGGTCCGTACGTCCATTTTGTACCTCTATTTTAGCACGTGACAAAAAAAATCGGAATAAAAATGTCCGGAACCTCGTTTTTTGAGCGCGTGAAAATGCCAGTGAAACGAGTTTTGGGCCGAAAAGTGGGTTTTTTCCCATTTTCGGGGGTCGAAAAAACCCATTTCTAGAAATGAAATTTCGCGTTTTTTGGTCCGTACGTCCATTTTATACCTCTATTTTAGCACGTGACAAAAAATCGGAAGAAAAATGTCCGTAACCTCGTTTTTTGAGTGCGTGAAAATGCCAGTGAAACCAGTTTTGGGCCAAAAAGTGGGTTTTTTCCCATTTTCGGGGGTCGAAAAACCCCATTTCCGGAAATGAAATTTCGCGTTTTTTGGTCCGTACGTCCATTTTGTACCTCTATTTTAGCACGTGACAAAAACAATTGGAAGAAAAATGTTCGGAACCTCGTTTTTTGAGCGTGTGAAAATGCCAGTGAAACCAGTTTTGGGTCAAAAAGTGGGTTTTTTTCCCATTTTCGGGGGTCGAAAAAACCCATTTCCGGAAATAAAATTTCGCGTTTTTTGGTCCGTACGTCCATTTTGTACCTCTATTTTAGCACGTGACAAAAAAAATCGGAAGAAAAATGTCCGGAACCTCGTTTTTTGAGCGCGTGAAAATGCGAGTGATCCAGTTTTGGGCCGAAAAGTGGGTTTTTCCCCATTTTCGGGGGTCGAAAAAACCAATTTGCGGAAATGAAATTTCGCGTTTTTTGGTCCGTACGTCCATTTTGTACCTCTATTTTAGCACGTGACAAAAAAAATCGGAAGAAAAATGTCCGGAACCTCGTTTTTTGAGCGCGTGAAAATGCCAGTGAAACCAGTTTTGGGCCGAAAAGTAGGTTTTTTCCCATTTTCGGGGGTCGAAAAAACCCATTTCCGGAAATGAAATTTCGCGTTTTTTGGTCCGTACGTCCATTTTGTACCTCTATTTTAGCACGTGACAAAAAAAATCGGAAGAAAAATGTCCGGAACCTCGTTTTTTGAGCGTGTGAAAATGCCAGTGAAACCAGTTTTGGGCCAAAAAGTGGGGTTTTTCCCATTTTCGGGGGTCGAAAAAACCCATTTCCGGAAATGAAATTTCGCGTTTTTTGGTCCGTACGTCCATTTTGTACCTCTATTTTAGCACGTGACAAAAAAAATCGGAAGAAAAATGTCCGGAACCTCGTTTTTTGAGCGCGTGAAAATGCCAGTGAAACCAGTTTTGGGCCAAAAAGTGGGTTTTTTCCCATTTTCGGGGATCGAAAAAACCCATTTCCGGAAATGAAATTTCATGTTTTTTGGTCCGTACGTCCATTTTTACCTCTATTTTAGCACGTGACAAAAAAAATCGGAAGAAAAATTTCCGGAACCTCGTTTTTTGAGCGCGTGAAAATGCCAGTGAAACCAGTTTTGGGCCAAAAAGTGGGTTTTTTCCCATTTTCGGAGGTCGAAAAAACCCATTTCCGGAAATGAAATTTCGCGTTTTTTGGTCTGTACGTCCATTTTGTACCTCTATTTTAGCACTTGACAAAAAAAATCGGAAGAAAAATGTCCGGAACCTCGTTTTTTGAGCGCGTGAAAATGCCAGTGAAACCAGTTTTGGGCCAAAAAGTGGGTTTTTTCCCATTTTCGGAGGTCGAAAAAACCCATTTCCGGAAATGAAATTTCTCGTTTTTTGGTCCGTACGTCCATTTTGTACCTCTATTTTAGCACGTGACAAAAAAAATCGGAAGAAAAATGTCCGGAACCTCGTTTTTTGAGCGCGTGAAAATGCCAGTGAAACCAGTTTTGGGCCGAAAAGTAGGTTTTTTCCCATTTTCGGGGGTCGAAAAAACCCATTTCCGGAAATGAAATTTCGCGTTTTTTGGTCCGTACGTCCATTTTGTACCTCTATTTTAGCACGTGACAAAAAAAATCGGAAGAAAAATGTCCGGAACCTCGTTTTTTGAGCGCGTGAAAATGCTAGTGATCCAGTTTTGGGCCGAAAAGTGGGTTTTTTCCCATTTTCGGGGGTCGAAAAAACCAATTTGCGGAAATGAAATTTCGCGTTTTTTGGTCCGTACGTCCATTTTGTACCTCTATTTTAGCACGTGACAAAAAAAATCGGAAGAAAAATGTCCGGAACCTCGTTTTTTGAGCGCGTGAAAATGCCAGTGAAACCAGTTTTGGGCCGAAAAGTAGGTTTTTTCCCATTTTCGGGGGTCGAAAAAACCCATTTCCGGAAATGAAATTTCGCGTTTTTTGGTCCGTACGTCCATTTTGTACCTCTATTTTAGCACGTGACAAAAAAAATCGGAATAAAAATGTCCGGAACCTCGTTTTTTGAGCGCGTGAAAATGCCAGTGAAACGAGTTTTGGGCCGAAAAGTGGGTTTTTTCCCATTTTCGGGGGTCGAAAAAACCCATTTCCGGAAACGAAATTTCGCGTTTTTTGGTCCGTACGTCCATTTTGTACCTCTATTTTAGCACGTGACAAAAACAATTGGAAGAAAAATGTCCGGAACCTCGTTTTTTGAGCGTGTGAAAATGCCAGTGAAACCAGTTTTGGGCCAAAAAGTGGGTTTTTTCCCATTTTCGGGGGTCAAAAAAACCCATTTCCGGAAATGAAATTTCGCGTTTTTTGGTCCGTACGTCCATTTTGTACCTCTATTTTACCACGTGACAAAAAAAATCGGAAGAAAAATGTCCGGAACCTCGTTTTTTGAGCGCGTGAAAATGCCAGTGAAACCAGTTTTGGGCCAAAAAGTGGGTTTTTTCCCATTTTCGGGGATCGAAAAAACCCATTTCCGGAAATGAAATTTCATATTTTTTGGTCCGTACGTCCATTTTTACCTCTATTTTAGCACGTGACAAAAAAAATCGGAAGAAAAATTTCCGGAACCTCGTTTTTTGAGCGCGTGAAAATGCCAGTGAAACCAGTTTTGGGCCAAAAAGTGGGTTTTTTCCCATTTTCGGAGGTCGAAAAAACCCATTTCCGGAAATGAAATTTCACGTTTTTTGGTCCGTACGTCCATTTTGTACCTCTATTTTAGCACGTGACAAAAAAAATCGGAAGAAAAATGTCCGGAACCTCGTTTTTTGAGCGTGTGAAAATGCCAGTGAAACCAGTTTTGGGTCAAAAAGTGGGTTTTTTTCCATTTTCGGGGGTCGAAAAAACCCATTTCCAGAAATGAAATTTCGCGTTTTTTGGTCCGTACGTCCATTTTGTACCTCTATTTTAGCACGTGACAAAAAAAATCGGAAGAAAAATGTCCGGAACCTCGTTTTTTGAGCGTGTGAAAATGCCAGTGAAACCAGTTTTGGGCCAAAAAGTGGGTTTTTTCCCATTTTCGGGGGTCGAAAAAACTCATTTCCGGAAATGAAATTTCGCGTTTTTTGGTCCGTACGTCCATTTTGTACCTCTATTTTAGCACGTGACAAAAAAAATCGGAAGAAAAATGTCCGGAACCTCGTTTTTTGAGCGCGTGAAAATGCCAGTGAAACAGTTTTGGGCCAAAAAGTGGGTTTTTTCCCATTTTCGGGGATCGAAAAAACCCATTTCCGGAAATGAAATTTCATGTTTTTTGGTCCGTACGTCCATTTTTACCTCTATTTTAGCACGTGACAAAAAAAATCGGAAGAAAAATTTCCGGAACCTCGTTTTTTGAGCGCGTGAAAATGCCAGTGAAACCAGTTTTGGGCCAAAAAGTGGGTTTTTTCCCATTTTCGGAGGTCGAAAAAACCCATTTCCGGAAATGAAATTTCACGTTTTTTGGTCCGTACGTCCATTTTGTACCTCTATTTTAGCACGTGACAAAAAAAATCGGAAGAAAAATGTCCGGAACCTCGTTTTTTGAGCGCGTGAAAATGCCAGTGAAACCAGTTTTGGGCCGAAAAGTGGGTTTTTTCCCATTTTCGGGGGTCGAAAAAACCCATTTTCGGAAATGAAATTTCGCGTTTTTTGGTCCGTACGTCCATTTTGTACCTCTATTTTAGCACGTGACAAAAACAATTGGAAGAAAAATGTCCGGAACCTCGTTTTTTGAGCGTGTGAAAATGCCAGTGAAACCAGTTTTGGGTCAAAAAGTGGGTTTTTTTCCATTTTCGGGGGTCGAAAAAACCCATTTCCGGAAATGAAATTTCGCGTTTTTTGGTCCGTACGTCCATTTTGTACCTCTATTTTAGCACGTGACAAAAACAATTGGAAGAAAAATGTCCGGAACCTCGTTTTTTGAGCGTGTGAAAATGCCAGTGAAACCAGTTTTGGGTCAAAAAGTGGGTTTTTTTCCATTTTCGGGGGTCGAAAAAACCCATTTCCAGAAATGAAATTTCGCGTTTTTTGGTCCGTACGTCCATTTTGTACCTCTATTTTAGCACGTGACAAAAAAAATCGGAAGAAAAATGTCCGGAACCTCGTTTTTTGAGCGTGTGAAAATGCCAGTGAAACCAGTTTTGGGCCAAAAGTGGGTTTTTTCCCATTTTCGGGGGTCGAAAAAACTCATTTCCGGAAATGAAATTTCGCGTTTTTTGGTCCGTACGTCCATTTTGTACCTCTATTTTAGCACGTGACAAAAAAAATCGGAAGAAAAATGTCCGGAACCTCGTTTTTTGAGCGCGTGAAAATGCCAGTGAAACAGTTTTGGGCCAAAAAGTGGGTTTTTTCCCATTTTCGGGGATCGAAAAAACCCATTTCCGGAAATGAAATTTCATGTTTTTTGGTCCGTACGTCCATTTTTACCTCTATTTTAGCACGTGACAAAAAAAATCGGAAGAAAAATTTCCGGAACCTCGTTTTTTGAGCGCGTGAAAATGCCAGTGAAACCAGTTTTGGGCCAAAAAGTGGGTTTTTTCCCATTTTCGGAGGTCGAAAAAACCCATTTCCGGAAATGAAATTTCGCGTTTTTTGGTCCGTACGTCCATTTTGTACCTCTATTTTAGCACGTGACAAAAAAAATCGGAAGAAAAATGTCCGGAACCTCGTTTTTTGAGCGCGTGAAAATGCCAGTGAAACCAGTTTTGGGCCAAAAAGTGGGTTTTTTCCCATTTTCGGGAGTCGAAAAAACCCATTTCCGGAAATGAAATTTCATGTTTTTTGGTCCGTACGTCCATTTTTACCTCTATTTTAGCACGTGACAAAAAAAATCGGAAGAAAAATGTCCGGAACCTCGTTTTTTGAGCGCCTGAAAATGCCAGTGAAACCAGTTTTGGGCCGAAAACTAGGTTTTTCCCCATTTTCGGGGGACGAAAAAACCCATTTCCGGAAATGAAATTTCGCGTTTTTTGGTCCGTACGTCCATTTTGTACCTCTATTTTAGCACGTGACAAAAACAATCGGAAGAAAAATGTCCGGAACCTCGTTTTTTGAGCGTGTGAAAATGCCAGTGAAACCAGTTTTGGGCCAAAAAGTGGGTTTTTTCCCATTTTCGGGGGTCGAAAAAACCCATTTCCGGAAATGAAATTTCGCGTTTTTTGGTCCGTACGTCCATTTTGTACCTCTATTTTAGCACGTGACAAAAAAAATCGGAAGAAAAATGTCCGGAAACTCGTTTTTTGAGCGCGTGAAAATGCCAGTGAAACCAGTTTTGGGCCAAAAAGTGGGTTTTTTCCCATTTTCGGGGATCGAAAAAACCCATTTCCGGAAATGAAATTTCATGTTTTTTGGTCCGTACGTCCATTTTTACCTCTATTTTAGCACGTGACAAAAAAAATCGGAAGAAAAATGTCCGGAACCTCGTTTTTTAAGCGCCTGAAAATGCCAGTGAAACCAGTTTTGGGCCGAAAAGTAGGCTTTTTCCCATTTTCGGGGGACGAAAAAATCCATTTCCGGAAATGAAATTTCGCGTTTTTTGGTCCGTACGTCCATTTTGTACCTCTATTTTAGCACGTGACAAAAACAATTGAAAGAAAAATGTTCGGAACCTCGTTTTTTGAGCGTGTGAAAATGCCAGTGAAACCAGTTTTGGGCCAAAAAGTGGGGTTTTTCCCATTTTCGGGAGTCGAAAAAACCCATTTCCGGAAATGAAATTTCATGTTTTTTGGTCCGTACGTCCATTTTTACCTCTATTTTAGCACGTGACAAAAAAAATCGGAAGAAAAATGTCCGGAACCTCGTTTTTTGAGCGCCTGAAAATGCCAGTGAAACCAGTTTTGGGCCGAAAAGTAGGTTTTTCCCCATTTTCGGGGGACGAAAAAACCCATTTCCGGAAATGAAATTTCGCGTTTTTTGGCCCGTACGTCCATTTTGTACCTCTATTTTAGCACGTGACAAAAAAAATCGGAAGAAAAAGGTCCGGAACCTCGTTTTTTGAGCGCGTGAAAATGCCAGTGAAACCAGTTTTGGGCCAAAAAGTGGGTTTTTTCCCATTTTCGGGAGTCGAAAAAACCCATTTCCGGAAATGAAATTTCATGTTTTTTGGTCCGTACGTCCATTTTTACCTCTATTTTAGCACGTGACAAAAAAAATCGGAAGAAAAATGTCCGGAACCTCGTTTTTTGAGCGCCTGAAAATGCCAGTGAAACCAGTTTTGGGCCGAAAACTAGGTTTTTCCCCATTTTCGGGGGACGAAAAAACCCATTTCCGGAAATGAAATTTCGCGTTTTTTGGTCCGTACGTCCATTTTGTACCTCTATTTTAGCACGTGACAAAAACAATCGGAAGAAAAATGTCCGGAACCTCATTTTTTGAGCGTGTGAAAATGCCAGTGAAACCAGTTTTGGGCCAAAAAGTGGGTTTTTTCCCATTTTCGGGGGTCGAAAAAACCCATTTCCGGAAATGAAATTTCGCGTTTTTTGGTCCGTACGTCCATTTTGTACCTCTATTTTAGCACGTGACAAAAAAAATCGGAAGAAAAATGTCCGGAAACTCGTTTTTTGAGCGCGTGAAAATGCCAGTGAAACCAGTTTTGGGCCAAAAAGTGGGTTTTTTCCCATTTTCGGGGATCGAAAAAACCCATTTCCGGAAATGAAATTTCATGTTTTTTGGTCCGTACGTCCATTTTTACCTCTATTTTAGCACGTGACAAAAAAAATCGGAAGAAAAACGTCCGGAATCTCGTTTTTTGAGCGCCTGAAAATGCCAGTGAAACCAGTTTTGGGCCGAAAAGTAGGCTTTTTCCCATTTTCGGGGGACGAAAAAATCCATTTCCGGAAATGAAATTTCGCGTTTTTTGGTCCTTACGTCCATTTTGTACCTCTATTTTAGCACGTGACAAAAAAAATCGAAAGAAAAATGTCCGGAACCTCGTTTTTTGAGCGCGTGAAAATGCCAGTGAAACCAGTTTTGGGCCAAAAAGTGGGTTTTTTCCCATTTTCGGGAGTCGAAAAAACCCATTTCCGGAAATGAAATTTCATGTTTTTTGGTCCGTACGTCCATTTTTACCTCTATTTTAGCACGTGACAAAAAAAATCGGAAGAAAAACGTCCGGAACCTCGTTTTTTGAGCGCCTGAAAATGCCAGTGAAACCAGTTTTGGGCCGAAAACTAGGTTTTTCCCCATTTTCGGGGGACGAAAAAACCCATTTCCGGAAATGAAATTTCGCGTTTTTTGGTCCGTACGTCCATTTTGTACCTCTATTTTAGCACGTGACAAAAACAATCGGAAGAAAAATGTCCGGAACCTCGTTTTTTGAGCGTGTGAAAATGCCAGTGAAACCAGTTTTGGGCCAAAAAGTGGGTTTTTTCCCATTTTCGGGGGTCGAAAAAACCCATTTTCGGAAATGAAATTTCGCGTTTTTTGGTCCGTACGTCCATTTTGTACCTCTATTTTAGCACGTGACAAAAAAAATCGGAAGAAAAATGTCCGAAAACTCGTTTTTTGAGCGCGTGAAAATGCCAGTGAAACCAGTTTTGGGCCAAAAAGTGGGTTTTTTCCCATTTTCGGGGATCGAAAAAACCCATTTCCGGAAATGAAATTTCATGTTTTTTGGTCCGTACGTCCATTTTTACCTCTATTTTAGCACGTGACAAAAAAAATCGGAAGAAAAATGTCCGAAACCTCGTTTTTTGAGCGCCTGAAAATGCCAGTGAAACCAGTTTTGGGCCGAAAAGTAGGCTTTTTCCCATTTTCGGGGGACGAAAAAATCCATTTCCGGAAATGAAATTTCACGTTTTTTGGTCCGTACGTCCATTTTGTACCTCTATTTTAGCACGTGACAAAAACAATTGGAAGAAAAATGTCCGGAACCTCGTTTTTTGAGCGTGTGAAAATGCCAGTGAAACCAGTTTTGGGCCAAAAAGTGGGTTTTTTCCCATTTTCGGGAGTCGAAAAAACCCATTTCCGGAAATGAAATTTCATGTTTTTTGGTCCGTACGTCCATTTTTACCTCTATTTTAGCACGTGACAAAAAAATCGGAAGAAAAATGTCCGGAACCTCGTTTTTTGAGCGCCTGAAAATGCCAGTGAAACCAGTTTTGGGCCGAAAAGTAGGTTTTTCCCCATTTTCGGGGGACGAAAAAACCCATTTCCGGAAATGAAATTTCGCGTTTTTTGGCCCGTACGTCCATTTTGTACCTCTATTTTAGCACGTGACAAAAACAATCGGAAGAAAAAGGTCCGGAACCTCGTTTTTTGAGCGCGTGAAAATGCCAGTGAAACCAGTTTTGGGCCAAAAAGTGGGTTTTTTCCCATTTTCGGGAGTCGAAAAAACCCATTTCCGGAAATGAAATTTCATGTTTTTTGGTCCGTACGTCCATTTTTACCTCTATTTTAGCACGTGACAAAAAAAATCGGAAGAAAAATGTCCGGAACCTCGTTTTTTGAGCGCGTGAAAATGCCAGTGAAACCAGTTTTGGGCCGAAAACTAGGTTTTTCCCCATTTTCGGGGGACGAAAAAACCCATTTCCGGAAATGAAATTTCGCGTTTTTTGGTCCGTACGTCCATTTTGTACCTCTATTTTAGCACGTGACAAAAACAATCGGAAGAAAAATGTCCGGAACCTCGTTTTTTGAGCGTGTGAAAATGCCAGTGAAACCAGTTTTGGGCCAAAAAGTGGGTTTTTTCCCATTTTCGGGGGTCGAAAAAACCCATTTCCGGAAATGAAATTTCGCGTTTTTTGGTCCGTACGTCCATTTTGTACCTCTATTTTAGCACGTGACAAAAAAAATCGGAAGAAAAATGTTAGGCTCAAGACATGTCTGAATACCACTATTAACAAGCCTACACCATGTGACTATGTCACATTACATGACCTAGTGATTTCTATCACTGGGATATAGTATAGGTCTCTAAATGTACTTGTCTTGTTCTCATGAACATTAGCTTGATCATGTATGCTCAAACTTATAATGAGCTTAGTAAAGTTTCTTGCATCTAGATTGTATATAGGCCATTGAATAATTATCCTGGTAGAAGTTCATAAGTGTTCATGCAGCAGGATAGAGTTGAATAAGGCTATGAAGAAATAAGTTGCAGGAATTTGTCTAAGGCATTATATAGCAAAGTCAAAAGAAAGCTATGTCGTGAAGTCACCAATATCCATGTCGTGAAGTACTATATCGCATAGTCCATTTTGTACTATGTCGAGAAGTCCTCAAGACACATGTCGTGAAGTGTTGAAGTCAGCAAAGTCAAAAGAGCCTAGATCGTGAAGTCCTCAGAAGCCCTATGTCGCATAGTCATCAAATGACCTATGTCGCATAGTCATCAAATAACCTATGTCGCATAGTCATCAAATGACCTATGTCGCATAGTCATCAAATGACCTATGTCGCAAAGTCTTCAAAGGCTATATCGCGTAGTCCTCACAAGGGAGATCGCGAAGTCAGGGATAAAGTGGAGTTCACGATATCAACACTTAGCCGTTTATAACAAGACAAATCAAGGTACAGAACCAAGAATCAAAGGAGACAAATACTGAAGCATTTGTTCTGGCAAGGTGGTCCAAAGAACAGATGGCAAATCTACAGCTAAACTTGGAGAGAAAGATAAGAGACAAGCTGCTACAGAAACGGGAAAGACTCCGAAAAGCAGGTGGTCCTTCCTGACACAGTGAACTTCTTATGGCAGGACAAGTTGGACTTTCAGAAGGGGTAGCTGTGTAATATTGTGTGTGCCTAGTTTGTATAGGAAAATATATATATCGTGCACACACAACTGTAAGCAGTAAGAGAGATACACATAGTTATTTGCTAAGCTCTTTTCTCTGTAAGCAAGCAAGTTCAAACCGTTCTTGTTTAGAAGCCAGAAATTCGATTGTGAATTTCCTGGAAAGCTGTAGTATTTAATTTGCTTATACAAAGTAGATTAAAGTGATTGTGTGTGTTATTTACTTTCTGCATATTACATATCATAATCACATACAGTTGTTTACTTAGTTTTCAAGATCGAAAAATATATCAAACTATCCATTCACCCCCCCTCTGTCTAGTTTCTAGTGGTATTCATTTCTAACAAGTGGTATCAGAGCGAAGGCTGTTAACGTACAAACAGGAAAAGATCAAGAATGAGTTCACAGAAACTAAGCAGTATCAAGATTCCTCCCTTTAACAAGGAGCACTACAGCTTATGGAAGAAGAAGATGTTGCTCTTCATCAAAGCTTCTAACCCCATGTATTTAGATATTCTAAAGCATGGTCCCTTCATTCCAATGATCGAGATTGGTGAATCAACCAGTGGCACTGAGATTGTACCAGCAAAACATGTGCCCAAAGATCCCTCAAAATACACTGATCCTGAAAAGGAAAAAGTTGCCCTGGATGGACATCTTCAACTTATCATTTGTGAATCTATGGACTTCAACATGTATGGCACTGTTGCTCATTGTACTAGTGCCAAGAAGATGTGGGATCTTATAGAAGTGCTCTGTGAAGGAACTACTGAAGTAAGAAAGAACAAGAAGCAGATTCTTGTTTCACAATATGAAGCCTTCATGGCTCAGCCAAAAGAGGGAATCACAGAAGTGTTTGAGAGATTCAACAAGCTGATAAACGAGCTCAAACTCTATGACAAACACTATGAAACAGAAGAGCTCAATATGAAGTTTTTACTAACTCTTCCAGATCACTTGGAACCAAGAATCTCTTCCCTTAAAGAAAGAGATCTAACAAAGATTGGTTTTGATGTGTTATATGGTGTTTTGAAGACATATGAGTTGGAGCTGTTTCAAAAGAGATCTATTCAAGCAAAGCAAGGATTAGTGGCTAATACCTCCTGTGCACTTATTGCTGACAACCTAAGTCAAAGAATGGACTCTCTTAAAGTCAGTCAAGTGAAGATTGAGGAACTGGAAGTTGAAGACACTGGTGATGAGGTCCAGGTCATCTATGATTTGCCTGAGGAAGATGAGTTTTACAGCATGGAGGAACTGGACAAAATGGAAAACAAATCTTTTGCTTATATGGCTAGGAGATATCCCAACATAAGGTTTAAAAGAAAGCAGCCATTCAGGTCCAAGTTCAATACTGGAAACACTGGTGGATCTAGTGGCTCAAACACCTTCAATAAAGGAAAAGGGATTGTTGGTGCTGCTAAGGGTGGATACAAGACAGGAAGTGTGGATAGGACCAAAATAAGATGCTATAACTGCAATGAACTTGGGCATTTTGCCACTGAGTGCAAAAAGCCTAAACAAGTCAAGAAGGACAAAGCATACTTAGAGCTTGAAGCTAAGTATGAGGCTCTACTCAAGAAACAACAGGGCAAAGCTTTTATTGCTGAGGGAAAATGCTGGGATGACTCTGATGAAGAAGAAGAACAAGAGTACTCAAACTATGCCTTGATGGCATTTTCTGATGATGGTGATTCAAGTCAGGTACCCATTCTTACTTCTCTTGATATGACTCCCATTCAATATAAGCAAACTGTTGAAGATATGAGCACTGAGATGTTTAATATTCATACTAGCATGTTAGTAGCTAATGAAGAAATTGATAGACTAACTGCTAAGAATGTTGAGCTTACAGAAAAGAATGAGAAACTTGAGTTAATGGTTGTGAACCTGGATGGTTTGAAAAAGGAGGTTGAGTATCTTAAAAACAAAGTGATTTGTGCTGAGCAGATAGAGAAAGCCCTTAGAGAACAAATTGCTGAAACTGAACTGAAACTAAGAAGCTTCAAAAACTCCTCTGAACTTATTCAAACCTACCACAAGGAACACACTGAAGACTGCAAGGTTGGAGTTGGTTTTGACTATGATAATGACAAAGGAAGGAAGAAGGTCGAGGGCAAAGGAAAGGAAACTTTTACAAACAAAAATGCCCCAACCATTCTGTCAAGTGTTGAACAGCCCATCTTCAGAAAGAGTGCTGTTGAGTTTGATGAGGAACTACTGATCATCAAGCAACAACTACTTGAAGAAGATGAGGCTGCTAAGAACACTTCTTCCTTTCCTGAACTTGTAAATCAGAAAGAGACCAAAGACAATCTTGTCAAGAGTCCTAAAGCAAAGAAAGAAGTTGTTAAGAAAAGGAAACAAAACAGAAATGGTAAAGTTGGTGTTAACAAAGGAAACAACTATGCTTATGTGCCAAATGCTCCCAGGAAACAATGTCAAAAGTGCCTATCTGTTAATCATTTGACTCATAAGTGTAGTAAGCCTGAAATTGTTGAAGTTGACAACCTAAGTAACCTTTCTGCTAGCATAAATTCTAGTCATGATTCTTTCTGTGGTAAGTCAAACTGCATGACATGCTATGTGACTGTGATTGCTAACTGTTTATCTCTTAAACATAAACTTGATTCTGCACAATCTGGTGAATCACACACACACATACATTCTCATAGGACAGGGTCCCCAATCAGGGTTGAGAGGGTGAAAACTTCATGTGAGCCTAAGAGTGTAAACTCCAAAGCCACAGAAAAAGTGAAGTCTCCTACTATGAGAAATGTAATTTATGACAGAAGAATTATTAATCAAAATGTTTCTAAATCAACTGGACCCTACCAAGTGTGGGTACCAAAAACAACTTAGTCATTTTGTGAATGCAGGGCAACAGGAATAAAAGAGTCATATGGATCTTGGACAGTGGATGCTCAAGTCACATGACTGGTGATATAGCCCTGCTATCACATTTTGAGGAAAAGGCTGGCCCATCAGTAACCTTTGGAAATGACAACATTGGTTATACAATGGGATATGGCAGTGTTAAATCTGGAAATGTCATTATTGAAGATGTAGCATTTGTTGAAGGACTGAAGCATAATCTCTTGAGTATTGGACAGTTTACCAACAGAGGCTTCAAAGTGGAATTTGATGAAGACCTTTGTTCAATCTCAAAAAGGGAAAGTGGTGAAGTTGTTCTAACTGGTGTGAAGAAAGGAAGCTTGTTTGTAGCTAATCTCAAGGCTGCAGATAAGGGAGAAATTTGTTGTTTCTACACAAAAGCCACAAATGAGGAATTCTGGCTGTGGCACAAGAAACTGTCTCACTTGAATGTTCAGGCAATGAACTCTCTAACCAAGAGAGAACTCATCAGGGATTTGCCTGCCTTGGAGTTTGTGCAAGATGGAGCATGTGAAGCTTGTCAGAAAGGGAAGATTAAAAGATCAAGTCACAAGAACAAGTTGCTCAATACAAACTCAAAACCTCTGCAACTAATTCACATGGACTTATTTGGCCCTGTGAATGTAATGTCCCTTTCCAAAAAGAAATATGCTCTAGTGATGGTTGATGACTATTCAAGATATACTTGGGTGGAATTCCTATTCTCCAAGGATGAAGCACCACAAGTCATAATAGAGCATATCAAGAGAGTTGATAAAGAAGCACAAAGCACTGGTTCCTCTGTAGTTGCTTTGAGAAGTGATAATGGGACTGAGTTCAGAAATTCAACATTGTATGAGTTTTGCAAAGATAAAGGAATTTCTCAACAATTCTCAGCTCCTAGGACACCTCAACAAAATGGAGTAGTTGAGAGAAAGAATAGAACTCTCATTGAAGCCGCAAGGACAATGCTGCTGGATGCAAAGCTACCCACTAGCTTTTGGGCTGATGCTGTTAACACAGCATGCTATGTGCAAAATAGAACATTAATCAATAAGAAGTCTGGCAAAACTCCTTACTCATTAATGACTGGAAAAAGAGCATCCTTCAAGCACCTGCATGTGTTTGGAAGCAAGTGTTTTGTGATGAAAGATACCTCTGAGCATGTTGGAAAGTTTGATGCTAAAGCATTTGAAGGTATCTTCATTGGATACTCTCTGGAAAGGACAGCATACAGAGTGTTTGTACCTGAGCAACACAAAGTCATGGAAAGCATGGATGTTACCTTTGATGACAAGAAGACTCCTGGACTTAAAACAAGTGATCAAGACAGTGTGCCATTAAGATTTGAAAATCAGGGTTATCTTGAGGATTCTGAAAGTGAAGATGAACCACCTGTTCAAACTGTTCTAGAAAATGAAAGTCTTGAAGTTGACAATCTTCTTCAAACACCTGTGCAAGGATTCACAAACACAGGGGGAGAAGAAGAGAATGCAACTGTCAACCAAAATGAGATTGGAACAGATCAAGGAAATGAACAGGGGCACACAAGGAAATGGGACAGAGCCCACACTAGGGATCAAATCATTGGAGATCCTAGTGAGGGAGTTAGAACAAGAAGGGCAACAATGAATACATGTCTGTATAGCTGCTTTCTGTCACAAGAGGAACCTAAACTTATTGAAGAAGCCTTGAAGAATTCTGATTGGATTGTTGCCATGCAAGAAGAGTTGAATCAATTTGAGAAAAACAAGGTATGGGAACTAGTGCCACCTCCAAAAGGAAAGAATGTTATTGACACCAAATGGGTGTTCAGGAACAAGATGGATGAAGAAGGAGTGGTAATTAGAAACAAAGCAAGGCTGGTTGCCAAAGGATATTGTCAGCAAGAAGGCATTGACTATGATGAGACATTTGCACCTGTAGCTAGACTGGAAGCCATAAGAATCTTCCTGGCTTTTGCAGCTCACTCAGATTTCAAGGTGTATCAAATGGATGTGAAAAGTGCATTTCTCAATGGTGATCTTGCTGAGGAAGTTTATGTGTCTCAACCACCTGGCTTTGAAAGTGAAGACTTCCCAAACTTTGTGTATAGACTGCTCAAGGCACTCTATGGACTCAAACAGGCACCAAGAGCCTGGTATGAAACTCTATCTCAATTCCTTCTTGAGCATCAATTCACTAGGGGTACAATAGACAAAACCCTATTCTTCAAGAAGCATGGAAATGATATCATTCTTGTTCAAATCTATGTGGATGATATCATCTTTGGCTCTTCAAATGAAAAACTCTGTGAAAGGTTCTCTAAGTTGATGCAAAGTAAATATGAGATGAGTATGATGGGAGAGTTAACCTACTTCCTAGGCCTGCAAGTACATCAAAGGGAGGATGGCATCTTTATAAACCAATCTAAGTATGTCAAGGATCTTTTAAAGAAATATGGTTTAGAAGAGTCATCCCCAGCTAAAACTCCTATGTCTACTGCAATCAAGCTGGATGAAGACAAGAAAGGCAAGAGAGTTGATATCAAGGTCTATAGAGGAATGGTTGGATCCCTGCTCTATCTCACAGCTAGCAGGCCAGACATCATGTTTGCCACATGCCTTTGTGCAAGGTTCCAGTCTGATCCCAAGGAATCTCACATGATGGCCATCAAAAGAATTTTCAAATATCTGAAGGGGACTCCTAATCTTGGGCTATGGTATCCAAAGGGCACTGGGTTCAACCTGGTTGGTTACACAGATTCTGATTATGCTGGATGCAGGATTGACAGGAAGAGCACCTCTGGAAGCTGTCAATTCCTAGGTCAAAGGTTAGTGTCCTGGTTTAGTAAGAAACAACAGTCCACAGCAACATCCACAGCTGAGGCTGAATATATTGCTGCTGGAAGTTGCTGTGCTCAATTGCTTTGGATTAGAAATCAACTCATGGATTATGGACTAGTGTTAGAACACATTCCTCTGATGTGTGATAATACTAGTGCAATATCCATTGTAACTAATCCTGTTAATCATTCTACTACAAAGCACATTGAGATCAGGTACCATTTCATTAGGGAACATGCTGCAAATGGTACCATAGAAGTCTCTTATGTTCCAACTGAGAAACAATTAGCTGACATATTTACTAAACCTCTGAATGAAGCAGTCTTCAACAGACTTGTGAGTGAAATTGGAATGCTCAATCCTTCATTCAGTTGTTCTAAGTAAATATGCTGGTTAATAGTTGCAGCAGTAAATTTTCACTGTATTTAAATGATCTATTTGTTAAGAGTGAAAATTAGCTGAGATATGATTTATAAATATTTCAGTATTTTACTGCATATTTTTCAAAATCATATTTGTTAGTGGAGTTGTGAACTTTTGAGACATCTCGATATAGATAATTTTCAGAGTTCACGACATAGTTCAAATTAAACAGACTTATATCGCAAACTGTTGAGATTGTGAGACTTCGCGACATAGTTCAATTCATGAGTTTGCGACATAGTTAATTCTATGACTTCGCGACTTAGTATAACTATATCGACAAGTCTCCATAGTTGACAGAATTTTGACTTAAATTAATTTTATTTCAAAATTTGATAAAAGTCTGACAAATTGCTTAAAATTCCTAAAAGAGAGCTTTAGACAGGGTATTTCTACTATATCGCAAAGTCTCCCCGATCCTTTCATTTTGAAGACTTTGCGACATAGTTCATTGTTGAGACTATGCGATATACTTTGCAAGACTTTGCGGTACAGGCCACTTTTGACTTCGCGACATACAGATAGACTGTACACATTCATAACTCCATATCGCAGTGTCTCTATCATATAAATACCATTTTCTAACCGTTTGCAACTTTTCATCTTGTCTACTGCTCTCAAACTTTCTAACCTAAGCACAAATTCTCTACTCTCTTTCTTACTCTCTCTCTTGAAATGGCACCCAAATCTCAAACAGTATCATCCTCTATTCCTTTAACCATCCCCAAAGAAACAAATCTTCTCACCATTCCCTCTGAGGCTGAGGCTAAACCCAGGTACAAGTGTTTTGTACGGTTCCTGAACGATTCCTACCTCAGCCAAGCCCTAACCTTGAACCCCACGTTGTATGTTGATGTATTGGAAGGATTTTGGCGAACGGCGTTGGTTTCTACAATGGCCAGGGAAGATGGAACTTCGTTCCAGGAGATAGCTTGTTCAATTGGAGGCAAACACTTCCAGTTTGGGGAGAAGGAGATAAATGAAGCTTTAGGGTTCAAGGTGGAGGGTCATGCCCAAGAAGCTACTGATGCTCAAATAGTAGACTTCATGACCTTCATTCAGTATGCTGATGAGATAGATACTGGAAAGCTGAATAAGAAGTTTGTAAGAAGGGAGTGGTCATTTCTATTTGATGCACTCCAGAAGGTGTTCCTTTGCAGAAAGACAGGATGGGACCATATCAGTCACATTGCTGTGAAGCTGGCCTATTCCTTAGCCTACAATCAGGAAATCAATGTTGGAGCAATAATCCTCAAGGAATTGACTAAAAGGCTAGGGAGGACAGTCCGTGGAAGAGGTAATGACATCTTTTACCCTCGCTTTCTTCAAGTTATTTTAAATTATCTTGATGCTAATGTCCATGACTTGGAGGGTATTGATAAATCAAAGATGGCTTATTCCAAGTCCATGTCCAAGATTCTGTTTGGTTCATTGGACACAAGGAATCAAGTGGATGTGATCTTGAGTGTGACCCCGCATATGCAGGACACATTCGCGTCTTATCCACTTGATAAGCCCATATACCATGCTCTTTCCTGGACAGGGGAGGCTGAGACTGAAGGAGCATCACAGTCTAACCCAAGCCTCCCTATCCCATCCAGCAACCCCACTGTAAACACCACTGTAGAGGTTAGTCAGCCAAGTGCATCAATCTCTCAAAAGGTTGATGTTACTAAAAAGAAGAAGAAGAGAACCTTAGCTATTATCCATGAATCTGTAGAGTTAGCAAGTGAGATTCCTGAGTCACCTCTCACCAGACCAAAGAAGAAATCAAAATCTGTAGCCACCACTGCATCCTCTCAACAGGATTCAGATGTGCAAAAAGGGGTACACCTGCTACTGTCTATGGCCTCTCAACAGGTCATGGGTATTGAAAAGAGCAGCCTCCCCACTGCAAGTTGTAACGAGTCTGCACAGGGTCAAGACCTCACTCTTGACCCTAGGAGTCATAAGGGTGATCAAACACTAAGTGGAGAGCACATCAATGTTGAAACTCCTCCTATTTCTCAGGGGGAGTTGCCAAAATCTAATCTGAACCCCACTTCTCTCTCAGATTCTTCCACTAAAATTTCTTCTGAACAAGAGAGTCATTCTCATGACAATCTTGCCCTTGATCAATCACAATCCAGCCCTGTGATTGAGCCAACTTCAAGTGACATGGTGCTTGACACTGTGCTCACCACTCAGGACCCACATTTGGTTGGTCAGGGAATGCATGCTGAGGCATATCCTAATGACACCAACACAAACATGGAGGATTCACCAGTTTTCAATGGAGACTCTGTGCCTAATTCTCCCATCCTTAGGGATGTGGAAATGTCTTCACAGACAAATAGGGCTGATGTTGTAACACATCCCATTTCAATGGAGACAACATCAGACCCTACAGCCATTCCAAGGCTGGAGGAGACTCAAACTCACACATCTCATGAAGTGCCTAGCACTAGCTCTCACTTGGCTCAGGCCACAATGTCCGAATGGCTGAAACCTGTGCAACATGACAGGCCTTCAGGATCATCATCTGTGCCTTCCAAAATGACAGAAGAAGCCATACAGGATCTCCATGTGGCACAGATTGATGAGTTCTCAAAGATAGCTCAACATCTCCTAACCTCCAACCTTCCAAATGCTGATTATGAAGCTATCCTGCTCTGCCATAAGGAGGATGTTGAAGCTCAACAGGAGAAGATTGTGGATACAGCTGAACCAGAGGGGAATGTGGATGCCTGGTTGGATGCTAAGAGGACTCTCAAGCTCAAGGATGCCCTGGCTTTTGTGAGAGAAGAATACCTCACCTCTCTGGGCTCAAATGCTAAGGATCTTTCTCCTGTTGCCATATATGAAGCTGTGAATGATGTGTACAAGAACCAGTTGAAGGCTCTGCATTATCTTGGGAAAGGGCTTCAATCAGAGATTTCTTCTATTCAGGAGGAGACAGACAGATCCCTCACCAAGCTAAGAAACTCTTATCTCTCTGATTTTCCCAAGGTGGATGGTATCCTCAAAGAAGTCCAGAAAACCTCCTCCAATGTGTCCATGATGGATGTGACTCTTGCCATGGTCACAGACAACATCAAGAAACTGGCTTCTACACTGGAAAATCAAGCAAAATCTACCATCACCACCAATGCTATGTTGAATGTCATGTGGAAAAACCAGTATGGTGATAAGCTGGTGGATGAAGTCCCTCTGTCAGACATCTCCAAATATGACTTTGCCAGGGTCAAAGATCAATCTCTAAACTCCTTCAAGTCTCAACAATTATTCTCCAAGGTGGATGGCTTAGAAAAGGAAGTGGCCTCTCTCAAAGATGAAAACAGAATGCTATCTGCATCTCTAAGCCAACTCAATGACAAGCTAGATGCTCAAGGCAACAACACAACAAACATCTTGCTGGTGCAGCAACAAATGATGACCTCAATGATGAAATCTTTCAACCTGCCTATTCCTGGGGAAGCTCAAGACATCTTGTCTGATCCCAAGCCTAAGGGGGAGAAAGGAAAGGAGGTCAATGTGAAAAAGAAAGGGGGAGCACCTTCCAAGCAATCAAAACTTAAGGGCAAGCTTATTGAAGAGACAATAAAGCCAATCAATCTTCCCCCTGTAGAGGTCATCAATGCACAAGGTCAGAAAAGCACAGTCACCACAACCTTCTATCCATCCACAATGCCTAAAGACATCTCAACCTCTCAACCTGCTATACCTACTCCTATTGCTAAACCCATCCAAGCTACACTTATCACTGAAGCCAAGCTACAGGAAGTTGCCAATTCTCACATCTATCATGATGAGGCCTTCCTGGAGTTTCTGAAAGCCACCTACAAGAATGCTCAAGGAGATGCACAAGCATACAGACAGAAGCTCAGGGAAAGCATCAAGTACTTCACAGTTGCAGTAAGGAAAATCAGGGATGTTTATCTGAGAGAAATAATCATGGTATGCAAGGACAACTGCTTGTGGCACTTAGCATTTCAAACTCTGGAGAAACTGAAGTTCACTGAAGTGTCAATAATTCTGGAGTTGATTGAGAAGAGTGGGGTTAACAATAAAAGTCTTTATAATGACTTGGAGATGGACCAAAATCAAAGACTGCCTGAGGTCATACCAAAGCCAAGGACAGTAATTTTTCAAAGTCTATCCAAAGTCAGAAGTATTGACCAACTTGTCATTCCCAAAGATCTGACAATGAAGAATAACACAAAGATCAACCAGGTGCTGCAAATGCTAAGAGCAAAGAAAGGAATCAAGACAGCAGAGGAATTAGAGATGATTAACATTCTACAATCTTTTCTGATTCATGGTGCTTTGCCTGATTCTGTCAAAGAAAAGAACATGAAGAAGGAAGGGGAGGATGATGATGAGGAGAAAACCTACAGGAGGAGATCTCATTCAAGGAGTGATAAGGATGGACCAAGTGACAGCAGCAGGAGCAAATCTTCCAAGAAATCTAAAGATGCTGGTGATGACACAAAGGGGGCAAAGGAGACAGTGAAGAGAACTAGGAGTGGAATTCAGCAAGTCAAGGACATTGCTAGTAGTACTTTAACCACAACACAAGACTCTAAGTCTAGGGTGGGTACTGTTAGCAATGATCCTCCAAAATCATTATCCATGACTTCTGAACCTGAATTGCCACAGAAGAAAGATGAAGCCACTAAAGTAATTTCAAGAAAACACCTCCACAAAGTCACAGCTAGTGGAGTGTTACAGTGGATGAAGGGGAAAGGAATGAAGCTACTTCCAAATGATGTGGCAGTAAAGACAAAGTCACCTTGTTCCAGAAAGGTACCTCTTGTGAGGCATATGAAGATCAAGAGTGTACCCAAAAGAATAAGGATAACAAAGAAAACTGGAAAACTCACAAATGTTGTTGGCATCCATGTGTTTCCACTTGATGAAGACTATGATGAAGATGCCCTAGCATTTTTGAGAGCTCAAAGGATCTTTGAAGTCAAACTGAAGCTAGATCATCTAGAGATTAAGTACACTGATGGAAGAGAGAAGATAATGAAGCAAGGAGGCTGGCAACATTTCTATAAATATGAGCTTGAAAGGATAAATGCCTTGCTGAACTTTGAAAAAAAAGGAAGAAAGGACATGGAAGATAGATATTGCCAGGTTCTTGAAAATGCATGCTGATCATGAAGAAGACCTGAGGAGAGAGAATGAAGAAAGGAGATGTAAGAAAGAGAAGGAGTTGGCCGAGATAGAAGAAAGAGCAAGGGAGCTAAGAAAGAAAGGGCTGTGCAGGGTAAAACAAAATCCTTATACTGTGGAGTACAAAAATCATTATGGAGGAAAAAGCAAGATAAGGATGGAGTTTATACACTCATATGTGGAGAGTGCCCTCAGAACAGCAGCTGAAGATCTAAAGGACTCTCCTCTCATTGAAGAAATGACTGCTAGAGATGATATTCTAATGGCAATCTCTGAGATAAAGAAGAATGAAGAAATGAGGAAGAAGAAGATCTATGATGACTTCTTAGAGAAACAATTGGAAACAGAAGCTATGTAGCTCAAGGAAGAATTCTGTAAGCTTAAATTTCCAAGTTGTTATCAAATTCTGTGCTTAACTGTATCTTCCTTATATCTGTTCTTTTTATGTTAGTTAGGCTTGTTATCAGACATGAAATTGTGCCTAAGGGTCTTACTCACAATTTGGGGGAGATTGTTAGGCTCAAGACATGTCTGAATACCACTATTAACAAGCCTACACCATGTGACTATGTCACATTACATGACCTAGTGATTTCTATCACTGGGATATAGTATAGGTCTCTAAATGTACTTGTCTTGTTCTCATGAACATTAGCTTGATCATGTATGCTCAAACTTATAATGAGCTTAGTAAAGTTTCTTGCATCTAGATTGTATATAGGCCATTGAATAATTATCCTGGTAGAAGTTCATAAGTGTTCATGCAGCAGGATAGAGTTGAATAAGGCTATGAAGAAATAAGTTGCAGGAATTTGTCTAAGGCATTATATAGCAAAGTCAAAAGAAAGCTATGTCGTGAAGTCACCAATATCCATGTCGTGAAGTACTATATCGCATAGTCCATTTTGTACTATGTCGAGAAGTCCTCAAGACACATGTCGTGAAGTGTTGAAGTCAGCAAAGTCAAAAGAGCCTAGATCGTGAAGTCCTCAGAAGCCCTATGTCGCATAGTCATCAAATGACCTATGTCGCATAGTCATCAAATAACCTATGTCGCATAGTCATCAAATGACCTATGTCGCATAGTCATCAAATGACCTATGTCGCAAAGTCTTCAAAGGCTATATCGCGTAGTCCTCACAAGGGAGATCGCGAAGTCAGGGATAAAGTGGAGTTCACGATATCAACACTTAGCCGTTTATAACAAGACAAATCAAGGTACAGAACCAAGAATCAAAGGAGACAAATACTGAAGCATTTGTTCTGGCAAGGTGGTCCAAAGAACAGATGGCAAATCTACAGCTAAACTTGGAGAGAAAGATAAGAGACAAGCTACTACAGAAACGGGAAAGACTCCGAAAAGCAGGTGGTCCTTCCTGACACAGTGAACTTCTTATGGCAGGACAAGTTGGACTTTCAGAAGGGGTAGCTGTGTAATATTGTGTGTGCCTAGTTTGTATAGGAAAATATATATATCGTGCACACACAACTGTAAGCAGTAAGAGAGATACACATAGTTATTTGCTAAGCTCTTTTCTCTGTAAGCAAGCAAGTTCAAACCGTTCTTGTTTAGAAGCCAGAAATTCGATTGTGAATTTCCTGGAAAGCTGTAGTATTTAATTTGCTTATACAAAGTAGATTAAAGTGATTGTGTGTGTTATTTACTTTCTGCATATTACATATCATAATCACATACAGTTGTTTACTTAGTTTTCAAGATCGAAAAATATATCAAACTATCCATTCACCCCCCCCCCCCCTCTGTCTAGTTTCTAGTGGTATTCATTTCTAACAAAAAATGTCCGGAAACTCATTTTTTGAGCGCGTGAAAATGCCAGTGAAACCAGTTTTGGGCCAAAAAGTGGGTTTTTTCCCATTTTCGGGGATCGAAAAAACCCATTTCCGGAAATGAAATTTCATGTTTTTTGGTCCGTACGTCCATTTTTACCTCTATTTTAGCACGTGACAAAAAAAATCGGAAGAAAAATGTCCGGAACCTCGTTTTTTGAGCGCCTGAAAATGCCGGTGAAACCAGTTTTGGGCCGAAAAGTAGCCTTTTTCCCATTTTCGGGGGACGAAAAAATCCATTTCCGGAAATGAAATTTCGCGTTTTTTGGTCCGTACGTCCATTTTGTACCTCTATTTTAGCACGTGACAAAAACAATTGGAAGAAAAATGTCCGGAACCTCATTTTTTGAGCGTGTGAAAATGCCAGTGAAACCAGTTTTGGGCCAAAAAGTGGGTTTTTTCCCATTTTCGGGAGTCGAAAAAACCCATTTCCGGAAATGAAATTTTATGTTTTTTGGTCCGTACATCCATTTTTACCTCTATTTTAGCACGTGACAAAAAAAATCGGAAGAAAAATGTCCGGAACCTCGTTTTTTGAGCGCCTGAAAATGCCAGTGAAACCAGTTTTGGGCCGAAAAGTAGGTTTTTCCCCATTTTCGGGGGACGAAAAAACCCATTTCCGGAAATGAAATTTCGCGTTTTTTGGTCCGTACGTCCATTTTGTACCTCTATTTTAGCACGTGACAAAAACAATCGGAAGAAAAATGTCCGGAACCTCGTTTTTTGAGCGCGTGAAAATGCCAGTGAAACCAGTTTTGGGCCAAAAAGTGGGTTTTTTCCCATTTTCGGGAGTCGAAAAAACCCATTTCCGGAAATGAAATTTCATGTTTTTTGGTCCGTACGTCCATTTTTACCTCTATTTTAGCACGTGACAAAAAAAATCGGAAGAAAAATGTCCGGAACCTCGTTTTTTGAGCGCCTGAAAATGCCAGTGAAACCAGTTTTGGGCCGAAAAGTAGGTTTTTCCCCATTTTCGGGGGACGAAAAAACCCATTTCCGGAAATGAAATTTCACGTTTTTTGGTCCGTACGTCCATTTTGTACCTCTATTTTAGCACGTGACAAAAACAATCGGAAGAAAAATGTCCGAAACCTCATTTTTTGAGCGTGTGAAAATGCCAGTGAAACCAGTTTTGGGCCAAAAAGTGGGTTTTTTCCCATTTTCGGGGGTCGAAAAAACCCAATTCCGGAAATGAAATTTCGCGTTTTTTGGTCCGTACGTCCATTTTGTACCTCTATTTTAGCACGTGACAAAAAAAATCGGAAGAAAAATGTCCGGAAACTCGTTTTTTGAGCGCGTGAAAATGCCAGTGAAACCAGTTTTGGGCCAAAAAGTGGGTTTTTTCCCATTTTCGGGGATCGAAAAAACCCATTTCCGGAAATGAAATTTCATGTTTTTTGGTCCGTACGTCCATTTTTACCTCTATTTTAGCACGTGACAAAAAAAATCGGAAGAAAAATGTCCGGAACCTCATTTTTTGAGCGCCTGAAAATGCCAGTGAAACCAGTTTTGGGCCGAAAAGTAGGTTTTTTCCCATTTTCGGGGGACGAAAAAATCCATTTCCGGAAATGAAATTTCGCGTTTTTTGGTCCGTACGTCCATTTTGTACCTCTATTTTAGCACGTGACAAAAACAATTGGAAGAAAAATGTCCGGAACCTCGTTTTTTGAGCGTGTGAAAATGCCAGTGAAACCAGTTTTGGGCCAAAAAGTGGGTTTTTTCCCATTTTCGGGGGTCGAAAAAACCCATTTCCGGAAATGAAATTTCACGTTTTTTGGTCCGTACGTCCATTTTGTACCTCTATTTTAGCACGTGACAAAAAAAAATCGGAAGAAAAATGTCCAGAACCTCGTTTTTTGAGCGCGTGAAAATGCCAGTGAAACCAGTTTTGGGCCAAAAAGTGGGTTTTTTCCCATTTTCGGGGATCGAAAAAACCCATTTCCGGAAATGAAATTTCGCGTTTTTTGGTCCGTACGTCCATTTTTACCTCTATTTTAGCACGTGACAAAAAAAAATCGGAGAAAAATGTCCGGAACCTCGTTTTTTGAGCGCGTGAAAATGCCAGTGAAACGAGTTTTGGGCCGAAAAGTGGGTTTTTTCCCATTTTCGGGGGTCGAAAAAACCCATTTCTAGAAATGAAATTTCGCGTTTTTTGTTCCGTACGTCCATTTTGTACCTCTATTTTAGCACGTGACAAAAAAAATCGGAAGAAAAATGTCCGTAACCTCGTTTTTTGAGCGCGTGAAAATGCCCCAGTGAAACCAGTTTTGGGCCAAAAAGTTGGTTTTTTCCCATTTTCGGGGGTCGAAAAAACCCATTTCCGGAAATGAAATATTGTGTTTTTTGGTCCGTACGTCCATTTTGTACCTCTATTTTAGCACGTGACCAAAAAAATCGGAAGAAAAATGTCCGGAACCTCGTTTTTTTAGCGCGTGAAAATGCCAGTGAAACCGGTTTTGGGCCAAAAAGTGGGTTTTTTCCCATTTTCGGGGGTCGAAAAAACCCATTTCCGGAAATGAAATTTCGCGTTTTTTGGTCCGTACGTCCATTTTGTACCTCTATTTTAGCACGTGACAAAAAAAATCGGAAGAAAAATGTCCGGAACCTCGTTTTTTGAGCGCGTGAAAATGCCAGTGAAACCAGTTTTGGGCCAAAAAGTGGGTTTTTTCCCATTTTCGGGGATCGAAAAAACCCATTTCCGGAAATGAAATTTCATGTTTTTTGGTCCGTACGTCCATTTTTACCTCTATTTTAGCACGTGACAAAAAAAATCGGAAGAAAAATTTCCGGAACCTCGTTTTTTGAGCGCGTGAAAATGCCAGTGAAACCAGTTTTGGGCCAAAAAGTGGGTTTTTTCCCATTTTCGGAGGTCGAAAAAACCCATTTCCGGAAATGAAATTTCGCGTTTTTTGGTCCGTACGTCCATTTTGTACCTCTATTTTAGCACGTGACAAAAAAAATCGGAAGAAAAATGTCCGGAACCTCATTTTTTGATCGCGTGAAAATGCAAGTGAAACCAGTTTTGGGCCGAAAAGTGGGTTTTTTCCCATTTTCGGGGGTCGAAAAAACCCATTTTCGGAAATAAAATTTCTCGTTTTTTGGTCCGTACGTCCATTTTGTACCTCTATTTTAGCACGTGACAAAAAAAATCGGAAGAAAAATGTCCGGAACCTCGTTTTTTGAGCGCGTGAAAATGCGAGTGATCCAGTTTTGGGCCGAAAAGTGGGTTTTTTCCCATTTTCGGGGGTCGAAAAAACCAATTTGCGGAAATGAAATTTCGCGTTTTTTGGTCCGTACGTCCATTTTGTACCTCTATTTTAGCACGTGACAAAAAAAATCGGAAGAAAAATGTCCGGAACCTCGTTTTTTGAGCGCGTGAAAATGCCAGTGAAACCAGTTTTGGGCCGAAAAGTAGGTTTTTTCCCATTTTCGGGGGTCGAAAAAACCCAATTCCGGAAATGAAATTTCACGTTTTTTGGTCCGTACGTCCATTTTGTACCTCTATTTTAGCACGTGACAAAAAAAATCGGAATAAAAATGTCCGGAACCTCGTTTTTTGAGCGCGTGAAAATGCCAGTTAAACGAGTTTTGGGCCGAAAAGTGGGTTTTTTCCCATTTTCGGGGGTCGAAAAAACCCATTTCTAGAAATGAAATTTCGCGTTTTTTGGTCCGTACGTCCATTTTATACCTCTATTTTAGCACGTGACAAAAAAAATCGGAAGAAAAATGTCCGTAACCTCGTTTTTTGAGTGCGTGAAAATGCCCCAGTGAAACCAGTTTTGGGCCAAAAAGTGGGTTTTTTCCCATTTTCGGGGGTCGAAAAAACCCATTTCCGGAAATGAAATTTCGCGTTTTTTGGTCCGTACGTCCATTTTGTACCTCTATTTTAGCACGTGACCAAAAAAATCGGAAGAAAAATGTCCGGAACCTCGTTTTTTTAGCGCGTGAAAATGCCAGTGAAACGAGTTTTGGGCCGAAAAGTAGGTTTTTTCCCATTTTCGGGGATCGAAAAAACCCATTTCCGGAAATGAAATTTCATGTTTTTTGGTCCGTACGTCCATTTTTACCTCTATTTTAGCACGTGACAAAAAAAAATCGGAAGAAAAATTTCCGGAACCTCGTTTTTTGAGCGCGTGAAAATGCCAGTGAAACCAGTTTTGGGCCAAAAAGTGGGTTTTTTCCCATTTTCGGAGGTCGAAAAAAACCATTTCCGGAAATGAAATTTCGCGTTTTTTGGTCCGTACGTCCATTTTGTACCTCTATTTTAGCACGTGACAAAAAAAATCGGAAGAAAAATGTCCGGAACCTCGTTTTTTGAGCGCGTGAAAATGCCAGTGAAACGAGTTTTGGGCCGAAAAGTGGGTTTTTTCCCATTTTCGGGGGTCGAAAAAACCCATTTCTAGAAATGAAATTTCGCGTTTTTTGTTCCGTACGTCCATTTTGTACCTCTATTTTAGCACGTGACAAAAAAAATCGGAAGAAAAATGTCCGTAACCTCGTTTTTTGAGCGCGTGAAAATGCCCCAGTGAAACCAGTTTTGGGCCAAAAAGTTGGTTTTTTCCCATTTTCGGGGGTCGAAAAAACCCATTTCCGGAAATGAAATATTGTGTTTTTTGGTCCGTACGTCCATTTTGTACCTCTATTTTAGCACGTGACCAAAAAAATCGGAAGAAAAATGTCCGGAACCTCGTTTTTTTAGCGCGTGAAAATGCCAGTGAAACCGGTTTTGGGCCAAAAAGTGGGTTTTTTCCCATTTTCGGGGGTCGAAAAAACCCATTTCCGGAAATGAAATTTCGCGTTTTTTGGTCCGTACGTCCATTTTGTACCTCTATTTTAGCACGTGACAAAAAAAATCGGAAGAAAAATGTCCGGAACCTCGTTTTTTGAGCGCGTGAAAATGCCAGTGAAACCAGTTTTGGGCCAAAAAGTGGGTTTTTTCCCATTTTCGGGGATCGAAAAAACCCATTTCCGGAAATGAAATTTCATGTTTTTTGGTCCGTACGTCCATTTTTACCTCTATTTTAGCACGTGACAAAAAAAATCGGAAGAAAAATTTCCGGAACCTCGTTTTTTGAGCGCGTGAAAATGCCAGTGAAACCAGTTTTGGGCCAAAAAGTGGGTTTTTTCCCATTTTCGGAGGTCGAAAAAACCCATTTCCGGAAATGAAATTTCGCGTTTTTTGGTCCGTACGTCCATTTTGTACCTCTATTTTAGCACGTGACAAAAAAAATCGGAAGAAAAATGTCCGGAACCTCATTTTTTGATCGCGTGAAAATGCAAGTGAAACCAGTTTTGGGCCGAAAAGTGGGTTTTTTCCCATTTTCGGGGGTCGAAAAAACCCATTTTCGGAAATAAAATTTCTCGTTTTTTGGTCCGTACGTCCATTTTGTACCTCTATTTTAGCACGTGACAAAAAAAATCGGAAGAAAAATGTCCGGAACCTCGTTTTTTGAGCGCGTGAAAATGCGAGTGATCCAGTTTTGGGCCGAAAAGTGGGTTTTTTCCCATTTTCGGGGGTCGAAAAAACCAATTTGCGGAAATGAAATTTCGCGTTTTTTGGTCCGTACGTCCATTTTGTACCTCTATTTTAGCACGTGACAAAAAAAATCGGAAGAAAAATGTCCGGAACCTCGTTTTTTGAGCGCGTGAAAATGCCAGTGAAACCAGTTTTGGGCCGAAAAGTAGGTTTTTTCCCATTTTCGGGGGTCGAAAAAACCCAATTCCGGAAATGAAATTTCACGTTTTTTGGTCCGTACGTCCATTTTGTACCTCTATTTTAGCACGTGACAAAAAAAATCGGAATAAAAATGTCCGGAACCTCGTTTTTTGAGCGCGTGAAAATGCCAGTTAAACGAGTTTTGGGCCGAAAAGTGGGTTTTTTCCCATTTTCGGGGGTCGAAAAAACCCATTTCTAGAAATGAAATTTCGCGTTTTTTGGTCCGTACGTCCATTTTATACCTCTATTTTAGCACGTGACAAAAAAAATCGGAAGAAAAATGTCCGTAACCTCGTTTTTTGAGTGCGTGAAAATGCCCCAGTGAAACCAGTTTTGGGCCAAAAAGTGGGTTTTTTCCCATTTTCGGGGGTCGAAAAAACCCATTTCCGGAAATGAAATTTCGCGTTTTTTGGTCCGTACGTCCATTTTGTACCTCTATTTTAGCACGTGACCAAAAAAATCGGAAGAAAAATGTCCGGAACCTCGTTTTTTTAGCGCGTGAAAATGCCAGTGAAACCAGTTTTGGGCCAAAAAGTGGGTTTTTTCCCATTTTCAGGGGTCGAAAAAACCCATTTCCGGAAATGAAATTTCGCGTTTTTTGGTCCGTACGTCAATTTTGTACCTCTATTTTAGCACGTGACAAAAAAAATCGGAAGAAAAATGTCCGGAACCTCGTTCTTTGAGCGCGTGAAAATGCCAGTGAAACCAGTTTTGGGCCAAAAAGTGGGTTTTTTCCCATTTTCGGGAGTCAAAAAAACCCATTTCCGGAAATGAAATTTCATGTTTTTTGGTCCGTACGTCCATTTTTACCTCTATTTTAGCACGTGACAAAAAAAAATCGGAAGAAAAATGTCCGGAACCTCGTTTTTTGAGCGCCTGAAAATGCCAGTGAAACCAGTTTTGGGCCGAAAAGTGGGTTTTTTCGTCCGTAACCTCGTTTTTTGAGCGCGTGAAAATGCCCCAGTGAAACCAGTTTTGGTCCAAAAAGTTGGTTTTTTCCCATTTTCGGGGGTCGAAAAAACCCATTTCCGGAAATGAAATTTCGTGTTTTTTGGTCCGTACGTCCATTTTGTACCTCTATTTTAGCACGTGACCAAAAAAATAGGAAGAAAAATGTCCGGAACCTCGTTTTTTTAGCGCGTGAAAATGCCAGTGAAACCAGTTTTGGGCCAAAAAGTGGGTTTTTTCCCATTTTCGGGGGTCGAAAAAACCCATTTCCGGAAATGAAATTTCGCGTTTTTTGGTCCGTACGTCCATTTTGTACCTCTATTTTAGCACGTGACAAAAAAAATCGGAAGAAAAATGTCCGGAACCTCGTTTTTTGAGCGCGTGAAAATGCCTGTGAAACCAGTTTTGGGCCAAAAAGTGGGTTTTTTCCCATTTTCGGGAGTCGAAAAAACCCATTTCCGGAAATGAAATTTCATGTTTTTTGGTCCGTACGTCCATTTTTACCTCTATTTTAGCACGTGACAAAAAAAATCGGAAGAAAAATGTCCGGAACCTCGTTTTTTGAGCGCCTGAAAATGCCAGTGAAACCAGTTTTGGGACGAAAAGTGGGTTTTTCCCCATTTTCTGGGGACGAAAAAACCCATTTCCGGAAATGAAATTTCGCGTTTTTTGGTCCGTACGTCCATTTTGTACCTCTATTTTAGCACGTGATAAAAAAAATCGGAAGAAAAATGTCCGGAACCTCGTTTTTTGAGCGCGTGAAAATGCCAGTGAAACCAGTTTTGGGCCGAAAAGTGGGTTTTTTCCCATTTTCGGGGGTCGAAAAAACCCATTTCCGGAAATAAAATTTCGTGTTTTTTGGTCCGTACGTCCATTTTGTACCTCTATTTTAGCACGTGACAAAAAAAATCGGAAGAAAAATGTCCGGAACCTCGTTTTTTGAGCGCGTGAAAATGCCAGTGAAACCAGTTTTGGGCCGAAAAGTAGGCTTTTTCCCATTTTTGGGGGTCGAAAAAACCCATTTCTGGAAATGAAATTTCGCGTTTTTTGGTCCGTACGTCCATTTTGTACCTCTATTTTAGCACGTGACAAAAAAAATCGGAAGAAAAATGTCCGGAACCTCGTTTTTTGAGCGCGTGAAAATGCCAGTGAAACGAGTTTTGGGCCGAAAAGTGGGTTTTTTCCCATTTTCGGGGGTCGAAAAAACCCATTTCCGGAAATGAAATTTCGCGTTTTTTGGTCCGTACGTCCATTTTGTACCTCTATTTTAGCACGTGACAAAAAAAATCGGAAGAAAAATGTCCGGAACCTCGTTTTTTGAGCGGGTGAAAATGCCAGTGAAACCAGTTTGGGGCCGAAAAGTGGGTTTTTTCCCATTTTCGGGGGTCGAAAAAACCCATTTCCGGAAATGAAATTTCGCGTTTTTTGGTCCGTACGTCCATTTTGTACCTCTATTTTAGCACGTGACAAAAACAATTGGAAGAAAAATGTCCGGAACCTCGATTTTTGAGCGTGTGAAAATGCCAGTGAAACCAGTTTTGGGCCAAAAAGTGGGTTTTTTCCCATTTTCAGGGGTCGAAAAAACCCATTTCCGGAAATGAAATTTCGCGTTTTTTGGTCCGTACGTCCATTTTGTACCTCTATTTTAGCACGTGACAAAAAAAATCGGAAGAAAAATGTCCGGAACCTCATTTTTTGAGCGCGTGAAAATGCAAGTGAAACCAGTTTTGGGCCAAAAAGTGGGTTTTTTCCCATTTTCGGGGATCGAAAAAACCCATTTCCGGAAATGAAATTTCATGTTTTTTGGTCCGTACGTCCATTTTTACCTCTATTTTAGCACGTGACAAAAAAAATCGGAAGAAAAATTTCCGGAACCTCGTTTTTTGAGCGCGTGAAAATGCCAGTGAAACCAGTTTTGGGCCAAAAAGTGGGTTTTTTCCCATTTTCGGAGGTCGAAAAAAACCATTTCCGGAAATGAAATTTCGCGTTTTTTGGTCCGTACGTCCATTTTGTACCTCTATTTTAGCACGTGACAAAAAAAATCGGAAGAAAAATGTCCGGAACCTCGTTTTTTGAGCGCGTGAAAATGCCAGTGAAACCAGTTTTGGGCCGAAAAGTGGGTTTTTTCCCATTTTCGGGGGTCGAAAAAACCCATTTCCGGAAATAAAATTTCGCGTTTTTTGGTCCGTATATCCATTTTGTACCTCTATTTTAGCACGTGACAAAAAAAATCGGAAGAAAAATGTCCGGAACCTCGTTTTTTGAGCGCGTGAAAATGCCAGTGATCCAGTTTTGGGCCGAAAAGTGGGTTTTTTCCCATTTTCGGGGGTCGAAAAAACCAATTTGCGGAAATGAAATTTCGCGTTTTTTGGTCCGTACGTCCATTTTGTACCTCTATTTTAGCACGTGACAAAAAAAATCGGAAGAAAAATGTCCGGAACCTCATTTTTTGAGCGCGTGAAAATGCAAGTGAAACCAGTTTTGGGCCAAAAAGTGGGTTTTTTCCCATTTTCGGGGATCGAAAAAACCCATTTCCGGAAATGAAATTTCATGTTTTTTGGTCCGTACGTCCATTTTTACCTCTATTTTAGCACGTGACAAAAAAAATCGGAAGAAAAATTTCCGGAACCTCGTTTTTTGAGCGCGTGAAAATGCCAGTGAAACCAGTTTTGGGCCAAAAAGTGGGTTTTTTCCCATTTTCGGAGGTCGAAAAAAACCATTTCCGGAAATGAAATTTCGCGTTTTTTGGTCCGTACGTCCATTTTGTACCTCTATTTTAGCACGTGACAAAAAAAATCGGAAGAAAAATGTCCGGAACCTCGTTTTTTGAGCGCGTGAAAATGCCAGTGAAACCAGTTTTGGGCCGAAAAGTGGGTTTTTTCCCATTTTCGGGGGTCGAAAAAACCCATTTCCGGAAATAAAATTTCGCGTTTTTTGGTCCGTATATCCATTTTGTACCTCTATTTTAGCACGTGACAAAAAAAATCGGAAGAAAAATGTCCGGAACCTCGTTTTTTGAGCGCGTGAAAATGCCAGTGATCCAGTTTTGGGCCGAAAAGTGGGTTTTTTCCCATTTTCGGGGGTCGAAAAAACCAATTTGCGGAAATGAAATTTCGCGTTTTTTGGTCCGTACGTCCATTTTGTACCTCTATTTTAGCACGTGACAAAAAAAATCGGAAGAAAAATGTCCGGAACCTCGTTTTTTGAGCGCGTGAAAATGCCAGTGAAACCAGTTTTGGGCCGAAAAGTAGGTTTTTTCCCATTTTCGGGGGTCGAAAAAACCCATTTCCGGAAATGAAATTTCGCGTTTTTTGGTCCGTACGTCCATTTTGTACCTCTATTTTAGCACGTGACAAAAAAAAATCGGAAGAAAAATGTCCGGAACCTCGTTTTTTGAGCGCGTGAAAATGCCAGTGAAACCAGTTTTGGGCCAAAAAGTGGGTTTTTTCCCATTTTCGGGGATCGAAAAAACCCATTTCCGGAAATGAAATTTCATGTTTTTTGGTCCGTACGTCCATTTTTACCTCTATTTTAGCACGTGACAAAAAAAATCGGAAGAAAAATTTCCGGAACCTCGTTTTTTGAGCGCGTGAAAATGCCAGTGAAACCAGTTTTGGGCCAAAAAGTGGGTTTTTTCCCATTTTCGGAGGTCGAAAAAACCCATTTCGGAAATGAAATTTCACGTTTTTTGGTCCGTACGTCCATTTTGTACCTCTATTTTAGCACGTGACAAAAAAAATCGGAAGAAAAATGTCCGGAACCTCGTTTTTTGAGCGCGTGAAAATGCCAGTGAAACCAGTTTTGGGCCGAAAAGTGGGTTTTTTCCCATTTTCGGGGGTCGAAAAAAACCCATTTCCGGAAATGAAATTTCGCGTTTTTTGGTCCGTACGTCCATTTTGTACCTCTATTTTAGCACGTGACAAAAAAAATCGGAATAAAAATGTCCGGAACCTCGTTTTTTGAGCGCGTGAAAATGCCAGTGAAACGAGTTTTGGGCCGAAAAGTGGTTTTTTCCCATTTTCGGGGGTCGAAAAAACCCATTTCTAGAAATGAAATTTCGCGTTTTTTGTTCCGTACGTCCATTTTGTACCTCTATTTTAGCACGTGACAAAAAAAATCGGAAGAAAAATGTCCGTAACCTCGTTTTTTGAGCGCGTGAAAATGCCCCAGTGAAACCAGTTTTGGGCCAAAAAGTTGGTTTTTTCCCATTTTCGGGGGTCGAAAAAACCCATTTCCGGAAATGAAATATTGTGTTTTTTGGTCCGTACGTCCATTTTGTACCTCTATTTTAGCACGTCACCAAAAAAATCGGAAGAAAAATGTCCGGAACCTCATTTTTTTAGCGCGTGAAAATGCCAGTGAAACCAGTTTTGGGCCAAAAAGTGGGTTTTTTCCCATTTTCGGGGGTCGAAAAAACCCATTTCCGGAAATGAAATTTCGCGTTTTTTTGGTCCGTACGTCCATTTTGTACCTCTATTTTAGCACGTGACAAAAAAAATCGGAAGAAAATGTCCGGAACCTCGTTTTTTGAGCGCGTGAAAATGCCAGTGAAACCAGTTTTGGGCCAAAAAGTGGGTTTTTTCCCATTTTCGGGGATCGAAAAAACCCATTTCCGGAAATGAAATTTCATGTTTTTTGGTCCGTACGTCCATTTTTACCTCTATTTTAGCACGTGACAAAAAAAATCGGAAGAAAAATTTCCGGAACCTCGTTTTTTGAGCGCGTGAAAATGCCAGTGAAACAGTTTTGGGCCAAAAAGTGGGTTTTTTCCCATTTTCGGAGGTCGAAAAAACCCATTTCCGGAAATGAAATTTCGCGTTTTTTGGTCCGTACGTCCATTTTGTACCTCTATTTTAGCACGTGACAAAAAAAATCGGAAGAAAAATGTCCGGAACCTCATTTTTTGATCGCGTGAAAATGCAAGTGAAACCAGTTTTGGGCCGAAAAGTGGGTTTTTTTCCCATTTTCGGGGGTCGAAAAAACCCATTTTCGGAAATAAAATTTCGCGTTTTTTGGTCCGTACGTCCATTTTGTACCTCTATTTTAGCACGTGACAAAAAAAATCGGAAGAAAAATGTCCGGAACCTCGTTTTTTGAGCGCGTGAAAATGCGAGTGATCCAGTTTTGGGCCGAAAAGTGGGTTTTTTCCCATTTTCGGGGGTCGAAAAAACCAATTTGCGGAAATGAAATTTCGCGTTTTTTGGTCCGTACGTCCATTTTGTACCTCTATTTTAGCACGTGACAAAAAAAATCGGAAGAAAAATGTCCGGAACCTCGTTTTTTGAGCGCGTGAAAATGCCAGTGAAACCAGTTTTGGGCCGAAAAGTAGGTTTTTTCCCATTTTCGGGGGTCGAAAAAACCCAATTCCGGAAATGAAATTTCACGTTTTTTGGTCCGTACGTCCATTTTGTACCTCTATTTTAGCACGTGACAAAAAAAATCGGAATAAAAATGTCCGGAACCTCGTTTTTTGAGCGCGTGAAAATGCCAGTTAAACGAGTTTTGGGCCGAAAAGTGGGTTTTTTCCCATTTTCGGGGGTCGAAAAAACCCATTTCTAGAAATAAAATTTCGCGTTTTTTGGTCCGTACGTCCATTTTATACCTCTATTTTAGCACGTGACAAAAAAAATCGGAAGAAAAATGTCCGTAACCTCGTTTTTTGAGTGCGTGAAAATGCCCCAGTGAAACCAGTTTTGGGCCAAAAAGTGGGTTTTTTCCCATTTTCGGGGGTCGAAAAAACCCATTTCCGGAAATGAAATTTCGCGTTTTTTGGTCCGTACGTCCATTTTGTACCTCTATTTTAGCACGTGACCAAAAAAATCGGAAGAAAAATGTCCGGAACCTCGTTTTTTTAGCGCGTGAAAATGCCAGTGAAACCAGTTTTGGGCCAAAAAGTGGGTTTTTTCCCATTTTCAGGGGTCGAAAAAACCCATTTCCGGAAATGAAATTTCGCGTTTTTTGGTCCGTACGTCAATTTTGTACCTCTATTTTAGCACGTGACAAAAAAAATCGGAAGAAAAATGTCCGGAACCTCGTTCTTTGAGCGCGTGAAAATGCCAGTGAAACCAGTTTTGGGCCAAAAAGTGGGTTTTTTCCCATTTTCGGGAGTCAAAAAAACCCATTTCCGGAAATGAAATTTCACGTTTTTTGGTCCGTACGTCCATTTTTACCTCTATTTTAGCACGTGACAAAAAAAAATCGGAAGAAAAATGTCCGGAACCTCGTTTTTTGAGCGCCTGAAAATGCCAGTGAAACCAGTTTTGGGCCGAAAAGTGGGTTTTTTCGTCCGTAACCTCGTTTTTTGAGCGCGTGAAAATGCCCCAGTGAAACCAGTTTTGGTCCAAAAAGTTGGTTTTTTCCCATTTTCGGGGGTCGAAAAAACCCATTTCCGGAAATGAAATTTCGTGTTTTTTGGTCCGTACGTCCATTTTGTACCTCTATTTTAGTACGTGACCAAAAAAATAGGAAGAAAAATGTCCGGAACCTCGTTTTTTTAGCGCGTGAAAATGCCAGTGAAACCAGTTTTGGGCCAAAAAGTGGGTTTTTTTCCCATTTTCGGGGGTCAAAAAAACCCATTTCCGGAAATGAAATTTCGCGTTTTTTGGTCCGTACGTCCATTTTGTACCTCTATTTTAGCACGTGACAAAAAAAATCGGAAGAAAAATGTCCGGAACCTCGTTTTTTGAGCGCGTGAAAATGCCTGTGAAACCAGTTTTGGGCCAAAAAGTGGGTTTTTTCCCATTTTCGGGAGTCGAAAAAACCCATTTCCGGAAATGAAATTTCATGTTTTTTGGTCCGTACGTCCATTTTTACCTCTATTTTAGCACGTGACAAAAAAAATCGGAAGAAAAATGTCCGGAACCTCGTTTTTTGAGCGCCTGAAAATGCCAGTGAAACCAGTTTTGGGACGAAAAGTGGGTTTTTCCCCATTTTCTGGGGACGAAAAAACCCATTTCCGGAAATGAAATTTCGCGTTTTTTGGTCCGTACGTCCGTTTTGTACCTCTATTTTAGCACGTGATAAAAAAAATCGGAAGAAAAATGTCCGGAACCTCGTTTTTTGAGCGCGTGAAAATGCCAGTGAAACCAGTTTTGGGCCGAAAAGTGGGTTTTTTCCCATTTTCGGGGGTCGAAAAAACCCATTTCCGGAAATAAAATTTCGTGTTTTTTGGTCCGTACGTCCATTTTGTACCTCTATTTTAGCACGTGACAAAAAAAATCGGAAGAAAAATGTCCGGAACCTCGTTTTTTGAGCGCGTGAAAATGCCAGTGAAACCAGTTTTGGGCCGAAAAGTAGGCTTTTTCCCATTTTTGGGGGTCGAAAAAACCCATTTCTGGAAATGAAATTTCGCGTTTTTTGGTCCGTACGTCCATTTTGTACCTCTATTTTAGCACGTGACAAAAAAAAATCGGAAGAAAAATGTCCGGAACCTCGTTTTTTGAGCGCGTGAAAATGCCAGTGAAACGAGTTTTGGGCCGAAAAGTGGGTTTTTTCCCATTTTCGGGGGTCGAAAAAACCCATTTCCGGAAATGAAATTTCGCGTTTTTTGGTCCGTACGTCCATTTTGTACCTCTATTTTAGCACGTGACAAAAAAAATCGGAAGAAAAATGTCCGGAACCTCGTTTTTTGAGCGGGTGAAAATGCCAGTGAAACCAGTTTGGGGCCGAAAAGTGGGTTTTTTCCCATTTTCGGGGGTCGAAAAAACCCATTTCCGGAAATGAAATTTCGCGTTTTTTGGTCCGTACGTCCATTTTGTACCTCTATTTTAGCACGTGACAAAAACAATTGGAAGAAAAATGTCCGGAACCTCGATTTTTGAGCGTGTGAAAATGCCAGTGAAACCAGTTTTGGGCCAAAAAGTGGGTTTTTTCCCATTTTCAGGGGTCGAAAAAACCCATTTCCGGAAATGAAATTTCGCGTTTTTTGGTCCGTACGTCCATTTTGTACCTCTATTTTAGCACGTGACAAAAAAAATCGGAAGAAAAATGTCCGGAACCTCATTTTTTGAGCGCGTGAAAATGCAAGTGAAACCAGTTTTGGGCCAAAAAGTGGGTTTTTTCCCATTTTCGGGGATCGAAAAAACCCATTTCCGGAAATGAAATTTCATGTTTTTTGGTCCGTACGTCCATTTTTACCTCTATTTTAGCACGTGACAAAAAAAATCGGAAGAAAAATTTCCGGAACCTCGTTTTTTGAGCGCGTGAAAATGCCAGTGAAACCAGTTTTGGGCCAAAAAGTGGGTTTTTTCCCATTTTCGGAGGTCGAAAAAAACCATTTCCGGAAATGAAATTTCGCGTTTTTTGGTCCGTACGTCCATTTTGTACCTCTATTTTAGCACGTGACAAAAAAAATCGGAAGAAAAATATCCGGAACCTCGTTTTTTGAGCGCGTGAAAATGCCAGTGAAACCAGTTTTGGGCCGAAAAGTGGGTTTTTTCCCATTTTCGGGGGTCGAAAAAACCCATTTCCGGAAATAAAATTTCGCGTTTTTTGGTCCGTATATCCATTTTGTACCTCTATTTTAGCACGTGACAAAAAAAATCGGAAGAAAAATGTCCGGAACCTCGTTTTTTGAGCGCGTGAAAATGCCAGTGATCCAGTTTTGGGCCGAAAAGTGGGTTTTTTCCCATTTTCGGGGGTCGAAAAAACCAATTTGCGGAAATGAAATTTCGCGTTTTTTGGTCCGTACGTCCATTTTGTACCTCTATTTTAGCACGTGACAAAAAAAATCGGAAGAAAAATGTCCGGAACCTCGTTTTTTGAGCGCGTGAAAATGCCAGTGAAACCAGTTTTGGGCCGAAAAGTAGGTTTTTTCCCATTTTCGGGGGTCGAAAAAACCCATTTCCGGAAATGAAATTTCGCGTTTTTTGGTCCGTACGTCCATTTTGTACCTCTATTTTAGCACGTGACAAAAAAAATCGGAATAAAAATGTCCGGAACCTCGTTTTTTGAGCGCGTGAAAATGCCAGTGAAACGAGTTTTGGGCCGAAAAGTGGGTTTTTTCCCATTTTCGGGGGTCGAAAAAACCCATTTCTAGAAATGAAATTTCGCATTTTTTGGTCCGTACGTCCATTTTATACCTCTATTTTAGCACGTGACAAAAAAAATCGGAAGAAAAATGTCCGTAACCTCATTTTTTGAGTGCGTGAAAATGCCCCAGTGAAACCAGTTTTGGGCCAAAAAGTGGGTTTTTTCCCATTTTCGGGGGTCGAAAAACCCCATTTCCGGAAATGAAATTTCGCGTTTTTTGGTCCGTACGTCCATTTTGTACCTCTATTTTAGCACGTGACAAAAACAATTGGAAGAAAAATGTCCGGAACCTCGTTTTTTGAGCGTGTGAAAATGCCAGTGAAACCAGTTTTGGGCCAAAAAGTGGGTTTTTTCCCATTTTCGGGGGTCGAAAAAACCCATTTCCGGAAATGAAATTTCGCGTTTTTTGGTCCGTACGTCCATTTTGTACCTCTATTTTAGCACGTGACAAAAAAAATCGGAAGAAAAATGTCCGGAACCTCGTTTTTTGAGCGCGTGAAAATGCCAGTGAAACCAGTTTTGGGCCAAAAAGTGGGTTTTTTCCCATTTTCGGGGATCGAAAAAACCCATTTCCGGAAATGAAATTTCCTGTTTTTTGGTCCGTACGTCCATTTTTACCTCTATTTTAGCACGTGACAAAAAAAATCGGAAGAAAAATTTCCGGAACCTCGTTTTTTGAGCGCGTGAAAATGCCAGTGAAACCAGTTTTGGGCCAAAAAGTGGGTTTTTTCCCATTTTCGGAGGTCGAAAAAACCCATTTCCGGAAATGAAATTTCACGTTTTTTGGTCCGTACGTCCATTTTGTACCTCTATTTTAGCACGTGACAAAAAAAATCGGAAGAAAAATGTCCGGAACCTCGTTTTTTGAGCGCGTGAAAATGCCAGTGAAACCAGTTTTGGGCCGAAAAATGGGTTTTTTCCCATTTTCGGGGGTCGAAAAAACCCATTTCCGGAAATGAAATTTCGCGTTTTTTGGTCCGTACGTCCATTTTGTACCTCTATTTTAGCACGTGACAAAAACAATTGGAAGAAAAATGTCCGGAACCTCATTTTTTGAGCGTGTGAAAATGCCAGTGAAACCAGTTTTGGGTCAAAAAGTGGGTTTTTTTCCATTTTCGGGGGTCGAAAAAACCCATTTCCGGAAATGAAATTTCGCGTTTTTTGGTCCGTACGTCCATTTTGTACCTCTATTTTAGCACGTGACAAAAAAAATCGGAATAAAAATGTCCGGAACCTCGTTTTTTGAGCGCGTGAAAATGCCAGTGAAACGAGTTTTGGGCCGAAAAGTGGGTTTTTTCCCATTTTCGGGGGTCGAAAAAACCCATTTCTAGAAATGAAATTTCGCATTTTTTGGTCCGTACGTCCATTTTATACCTCTATTTTAGCACGTGACAAAAAAAATCGGAAGAAAAATGTCCGTAACCTCATTTTTTGAGTGCGTGAAAATGCCCCAGTGAAACCAGTTTTGGGCCAAAAAGTGGGTTTTTTCCCATTTTCGGGGGTCGAAAAACCCCATTTCCGGAAATGAAATTTCGCGTTTTTTGGTCCGTACGTCCATTTTGTACCTCTATTTTAGCACGTGACAAAAACAATTGGAAGAAAAATGTCCGGAACCTCGTTTTTTGAGCGTGTGAAAATGCCAGTGAAACCAGTTTTGGGCCAAAAAGTGGGTTTTTTCCCATTTTCGGGGGTCGAAAAAACCCATTTCCGGAAATGAAATTTCGCGTTTTTTGGTCCGTACGTCCATTTTGTACCTCTATTTTAGCACGTGACAAAAAAAATCGGAAGAAAAATGTCCGGAACCTCGTTTTTTGAGCGCGTGAAAATGCCAGTGAAACCAGTTTTGGGCCAAAAAGTGGGTTTTTTCCCATTTTCGGGGATCGAAAAAACCCATTTCCGGAAATGAAATTTCCTGTTTTTTGGTCCGTACGTCCATTTTTACCTCTATTTTAGCACGTGACAAAAAAAATCGGAAGAAAAATTTCCGGAACCTCGTTTTTTGAGCGCGTGAAAATGCCAGTGAAACCAGTTTTGGGCCAAAAAGTGGGTTTTTTCCCATTTTCGGAGGTCGAAAAAACCCATTTCCGGAAATGAAATTTCACGTTTTTTGGTCCGTACGTCCATTTTGTACCTCTATTTTAGCACGTGACAAAAAAAATCGGAAGAAAAATGTCCGGAACCTCGTTTTTTGAGCGCGTGAAAATGCCAGTGAAACCAGTTTTGGGCCGAAAAATGGGTTTTTTCCCATTTTCGGGGGTCGAAAAAACCCATTTCCGGAAATGAAATTTCGCGTTTTTTGGTCCGTACGTCCATTTTGTACCTCTATTTTAGCACGTGACAAAAACAATTGGAAGAAAAATGTCCGGAACCTCATTTTTTGAGCGTGTGAAAATGCCAGTGAAACCAGTTTTGGGTCAAAAAGTGGGTTTTTTTCCATTTTCGGGGGTCGAAAAAACCCATTTCCGGAAATGAAATTTCGCGTTTTTTGGTCCGTACGTCCATTTTGTACCTCTATTTTAGCACGTGACAAAAAAAATCGGAAGAAAAATGTCCGGAACCTCGTTTTTTGAGCGCGTGAAAATGCCAGTGAAACCAGTTTTGGGCCAAAAAGTGGGTTTTTTCCCATTTTCGGGGATCGAAAAAACCCATTTCCGGAAATGAAATTTCATGTTTTTTGGTCCGTACGTCCATTTTTACCTCTATTTTAGCACGTGACAAAAAAAATCGGAAGAAAAATTTCCGGAACCTCATTTTTTGAGCGCGTGAAAATGCCAGTGAAACCAGTTTTGGGCCAAAAAGTGGGTTTTTTCCCATTTTCGGAGGTCGAAAAAACCCATTTCCGGAAATCAAATTTCGCGTTTTTTGGTCCGTACGTCCATTTTGTACCTCTATTTTAGCACGTGACAAAAAAATCGGAAGAAAAATGTCCGGAACCTCGTTTTTTGAGCGCGTGAAAATGCCAGTGAAACCAGTTTTGGGCCGAAAAGTGGGTTTTTTCCCATTTTCGGGGGTCGAAAAAACCCATTTTCGGAAATAAAATTTTGCGTTTTTTGGTCCGTACGTCCATTTTGTACCTCTATTTTAGCACGTGACAAAAAAAATCGGAAGAAAAATGTCCGGAACCTCGTTTTGAGCGCGTGAAAATGCCAGTGATCCAGTTTTGGGCCGAAAAGTGGGTTTTTTCCCATTTTCGGGGGTCGAAAAAACCCATTTCCGGAAATGAAATTTCGCGTTTTTTGGTCCGTACGTCCATTTTGTACCTCTATTTTAGCACGTGACAAAAAAAATCGGAAGAAAAATGTCCGGAACCTCGTTTTTTGAGCGCGTGAAAATGCCAGTGAAACCAGTTTTGGGCCGAAAAGTGGGTTTTTTCCCATTTTCGGGGGTCGAAAAAACCCATTTCCGGAAATGAAATTTCGAGTTTTTTGGTCCGTACGTCCATTTTGTACCTCTATTTTAGCACGTGACAAAAACAATTGGAAGAAAAATGTCCGGAACCTCATTTTTTGAGCGTGTGAAAATGCCAGTGAAACCAGTTTTGGGTCAAAAAGTGGGTTTTTTTCCATTTTCGGGGGTCGAAAAAACCCATTTCCGGAAATGAAATTTCGCGTTTTTTGGTCCGTACGTCCATTTTGTACCTCTATTTTAGCACGTGACAAAAAAAATCGGAAGAAAAATGTCCGGAACCTCGTTTTTTGAGCGCGTGAAAATGCCAGTGAAACCAGTTTTGGGCCAAAAAGTGGGTTTTTTCCCATTTTCGGGGATCGAAAAAACCCATTTCCGGAAATGAAATTTCATGTTTTTTGGTCCGTACGTCCATTTTTACCTCTATTTTAGCACGTGACAAAAAAAATCGGAAGAAAAATTTCCGGAACCTCGTTTTTTGAGCGCGTGAAAATGCCAGTGAAACCAGTTTTGGGCCGAAAAGTGGGTTTTTTCCCATTTTCGGGGGTCGAAAAAACCCATTTCCGGAAATGAAATTTCGCGTTTTTTGGTCCGTACGTCCATTTTGTACCTCTATTTTAGCACGTGACAAAAAAAATCGGAAGAAAAATGTCCGGAACCTCGTTTTTTGAGCGCGTGAAAATGCCAGTGAAACCAGTTTTGGGCCAAAAAGTGGGTTTTTTCCCATTTTCGGGGATCGAAAAAACCCATTTCCGGAAATGAAATTTCATGTTTTTTGGTCCGTACGTCCATTTTTACCTCTATTTTAGCACGTGACAAAAAAAATCGGAAGAAAAATTTCCGGAACCTCGTTTTTTGAGCGCGTGAAAATGCCAGTGAAACCAGTTTTGGGCCAAAAAGTGGGTTTTTTCCCATTTTCGGAGGTCGAAAAAACCCATTTCCGGAAATGAAATTTCGCGTTTTTTGGTCCGTACGTCCATTTTGTACCTCTATTTTAGCACGTGACAAAAAAAATCGGAAGAAAAATGTCCGGAACCTCGTTTTTTGAGCGCGTGAAAATGCCAGTGAAACCAGTTTTGGGCCGAAAAGTGGGTTTTTTCCCGGGTCAAAAAAACCCATTTCCGGAAATCAAATTTCGCGTTTTTTGGTCCGTACGTCCATTTTGTACCTCTATTTTAGCACGTGACAAAAAAAATCGGAAGAAAAATGTCCGGAACCTCGTTTTTTGAGCGCGTGAAAATGCCAGTGAAACCTGTTTTGGGCCGAAAAGTGGGTTTTTTCCCATTTTCGGGGGTCGAAAAAACCCATTTTCAGAAATAAAATTTCGCGTTTTTTGGTCCGTACGTCCATTTTGTACCTCTATTTTAGCACGTGACAAAAAAAATCGGAAGAAAAATGTCCGGAACCTCGTTTTTTGAGCGCGTGAAAATGCCAGTGATCCAGTTTTGGGCCGAAAAGTGGGTTTTTTCCCATTTTCGGGGGTCGAAAAAACCCATTTCCGGAAATGAAGTTTCGCGTTTTTTGGTCCGTACGTCCATTTTGTACCTCTATTTTAGCACGTGACAAAAAAAATCGGAAGAAAAATGTCCGGAACCTCGTTTTTTGAGCGCGTGAAAATGCCAGTGAAACCAGTTTTGGGCCAAAAAGTGGGTTTTTTCCCATTTTCGGGGATCGAAAAAACCCATTTCCGGAAATGAAATTTCCTGTTTTTTGGTCCGTACGTCCATTTTTACCTCTATTTTAGCACGTGACAAAAAAAATCGGAAGAAAAATTTCCGGAACCTCGTTTTTTGAGCGCGTGAAAATGCCAGTGAAACCAGTTTTGGGCCAAAAAGTGGGTTTTTTCCCATTTTCGGAGGTCGAAAAAACCCATTTCCGGAAATGAAATTTCACGTTTTTTGGTCCGTACGTCCATTTTGTACCTCTATTTTAGCACGTGACAAAAAAAATCGGAAGAAAAATGTCCGGAACCTCGTTTTTTGAGCGCGTGAAAATGCCAGTGAAACCAGTTTTGGGCCGAAAAGTGGGTTTTTTCCCATTTTCGGGGGTCGAAAAAACCCATTTCCGGAAATGAAATTTCGCGTTTTTTGGTCCGTACGTCCATTTTGTACCTCTATTTTAGCACGTGACAAAAACAATTGGAAGAAAAATGTCCGGAACCTCATTTTTTGAGCGTGTGAAAATGCCAGTGAAACCAGTTTTGGGTCAAAAAGTGGGTTTTTTTCCATTTTCGGGGGTCGAAAAAACCCATTTCCGGAAATGAAATTTCGCGTTTTTTGGTCCGTACGTCCATTTTGTACCTCTATTTTAGCACGTGACAAAAAAAATCGGAAGAAAAATGTCCGGAACCTCGTTTTTTGAGCGCGTGAAAATGCCAGTGAAACCAGTTTTGGGCCAAAAAGTGGGTTTTTTCCCATTTTCGGGGATCGAAAAAACCCATTTCCGGAAATGAAATTTCATGTTTTTTGGTCCGTACGTCCATTTTTACCTCTATTTTAGCACGTGACAAAAAAAATCGGAAGAAAAATTTCCGGAACCTCGTTTTTTGAGCGCGTGAAAATGCCAGTGAAACCAGTTTTGGGCCAAAAAGTGGGTTTTTTCCCATTTTCGGAGGTCGAAAAAACCCATTTCCGGAAATCAAATTTCGCGTTTTTTGGTCCGTACGTCCATTTTGTACCTCTATTTTAGCACGTGACAAAAAAATCGGAAGAAAAATGTCCGGAACCTCGTTTTTTGAGCGCGTGAAAATGCCAGTGAAACCAGTTTTGGGCCGAAAAGTGGGTTTTTTCCCATTTTCGGGGGTCGAAAAAACCCATTTTCGGAAATAAAATTTTGCGTTTTTTGGTCCGTACGTCCATTTTGTACCTCTATTTTAGCACGTGACAAAAAAAATCGGAAGAAAAATGTCCGGAACCTCGTTTTGAGCGCGTGAAAATGCCAGTGATCCAGTTTTGGGCCGAAAAGTGGGTTTTTTCCCATTTTCGGGGGTCGAAAAAACCCATTTCCGGAAATGAAATTTCGCGTTTTTTGGTCCGTACGTCCATTTTGTACCTCTATTTTAGCACGTGACAAAAAAAATCGGAAGAAAAATGTCCGGAACCTCGTTTTTTGAGCGCGTGAAAATGCCAGTGAAACCAGTTTTGGGCCGAAAAGTGGGTTTTTTCCCATTTTCGGGGGTCGAAAAAACCCATTTCCGGAAATGAAATTTCGCGTTTTTTGGTCCGTACGTCCATTTTGTACCTCTATTTTAGCACGTGACAAAAAAAATCGGAAGAAAAATGTCCGGAACCTCGTTTTTTGAGCGCGTGAAAATGCCAGTGAAACCAGTTTTGGGCCAAAAAGTGGGTTTTTTCCCATTTTCGGGGATCGAAAAAACCCATTTCCGGAAATGAAATTTCCTGTTTTTTGGTCCGTACGTCCATTTTTACCTCTATTTTAGCACGTGACAAAAAAAATCGGAAGAAAAATTTCCGGAACCTCGTTTTTTGAGCGCGTGAAAATGCCAGTGAAACCAGTTTTGGGCCAAAAAGTGGGTTTTTTCCCATTTTCGGAGGTCGAAAAAACCCATTTCCGGAAATGAAATTTCACGTTTTTTGGTCCGTACGTCCATTTTGTACCTCTATTTTAGCACGTGACAAAAAAAATCGGAAGAAAAATGTCCGGAACCTCGTTTTTTGAGCGCGTGAAAATGCCAGTGAAACCAGTTTTGGGCCGAAAAATGGGTTTTTTCCCATTTTCGGGGGTCGAAAAAACCCATTTCCGGAAATGAAATTTCGCGTTTTTTGGTCCGTACGTCCATTTTGTACCTCTATTTTAGCACGTGACAAAAACAATTGGAAGAAAAATGTCCGGAACCTCATTTTTTGAGCGTGTGAAAATGCCAGTGAAACCAGTTTTGGGTCAAAAAGTGGGTTTTTTTCCATTTTCGGGGGTCGAAAAAACCCATTTCCGGAAATGAAATTTCGCGTTTTTTGGTCCGTACGTCCATTTTGTACCTCTATTTTAGCACGTGACAAAAAAAATCGGAAGAAAAATGTCCGGAACCTCGTTTTTTGAGCGCGTGAAAATGCCAGTGAAACCAGTTTTGGGCCAAAAAGTGGGTTTTTTCCCATTTTCGGGGATCGAAAAAACCCATTTCCGGAAATGAAATTTCATGTTTTTTGGTCCGTACGTCCATTTTTACCTCTATTTTAGCACGTGACAAAAAAAATCGGAAGAAAAATTTCCGGAACCTCGTTTTTTGAGCGCGTGAAAATGCCAGTGAAACCAGTTTTGGGCCAAAAAGTGGGTTTTTTCCCATTTTCGGAGGTCGAAAAAACCCATTTCCGGAAATCAAATTTCGCGTTTTTTGGTCCGTACGTCCATTTTGTACCTCTATTTTAGCACGTGACAAAAAAATCGGAAGAAAAATGTCCGGAACCTCGTTTTTTGAGCGCGTGAAAATGCCAGTGAAACCAGTTTTGGGCCGAAAAGTGGGTTTTTTCCCATTTTCGGGGGTCGAAAAAACCCATTTTCGGAAATAAAATTTTGCGTTTTTTGGTCCGTACGTCCATTTTGTACCTCTATTTTAGCACGTGACAAAAAAAATCGGAAGAAAAATGTCCGGAACCTCGTTTTGAGCGCGTGAAAATGCCAGTGATCCAGTTTTGGGCCGAAAAGTGGGTTTTTTCCCATTTTCGGGGGTCGAAAAAACCCATTTCCGGAAATGAAATTTCGCGTTTTTTGGTCCGTACGTCCATTTTGTACCTCTATTTTAGCACGTGACAAAAAAAATCGGAAGAAAAATGTCCGGAACCTCGTTTTTTGAGCGCGTGAAAATGCCAGTGAAACCAGTTTTGGGCCGAAAAGTGGGTTTTTTCCCATTTTCGGGGGTCGAAAAAACCCATTTCCGGAAATGAAATTTCGAGTTTTTTGGTCCGTACGTCCATTTTGTACCTCTATTTTAGCACGTGACAAAAACAATTGGAAGAAAAATGTCCGGAACCTCATTTTTTGAGCGTGTGAAAATGCCAGTGAAACCAGTTTTGGGTCAAAAAGTGGGTTTTTTTCCATTTTCGGGGGTCGAAAAAACCCATTTCCGGAAATGAAATTTCGCGTTTTTTGGTCCGTACGTCCATTTTGTACCTCTATTTTAGCACGTGACAAAAAAAATCGGAAGAAAAATGTCCGGAACCTCGTTTTTTGAGCGCGTGAAAATGCCAGTGAAACCAGTTTTGGGCCAAAAAGTGGGTTTTTTCCCATTTTCGGGGATCGAAAAAACCCATTTCCGGAAATGAAATTTCATGTTTTTTGGTCCGTACGTCCATTTTTACCTCTATTTTAGCACGTGACAAAAAAAATCGGAAGAAAAATTTCCGGAACCTCGTTTTTTGAGCGCGTGAAAATGCCAGTGAAACCAGTTTTGGGCCGAAAAGTGGGTTTTTTCCCATTTTCGGGGGTCGAAAAAACCCATTTCCGGAAATGAAATTTCGCGTTTTTTGGTCCGTACGTCCATTTTGTACCTCTATTTTAGCACGTGACAAAAAAAATCGGAAGAAAAATGTCCGGAACCTCGTTTTTTGAGCGCGTGAAAATGCCAGTGAAACCAGTTTTGGGCCAAAAAGTGGGTTTTTTCCCATTTTCGGGGATCGAAAAAACCCATTTCCGGAAATGAAATTTCATGTTTTTTGGTCCGTACGTCCATTTTTACCTCTATTTTAGCACGTGACAAAAAAAATCGGAAGAAAAATTTCCGGAACCTCGTTTTTTGAGCGCGTGAAAATGCCAGTGAAACCAGTTTTGGGCCAAAAAGTGGGTTTTTTCCCATTTTCGGAGGTCGAAAAAACCCATTTCCGGAAATGAAATTTCGCGTTTTTTGGTCCGTACGTCCATTTTGTACCTCTATTTTAGCACGTGACAAAAAAAATCGGAAGAAAAATGTCCGGAACCTCGTTTTTTGAGCGCGTGAAAATGCCAGTGAAACCAGTTTTGGGCCGAAAAGTGGGTTTTTTCCCGGGTCAAAAAAACCCATTTCCGGAAATCAAATTTCGCGTTTTTTGGTCCGTACGTCCATTTTGTACCTCTATTTTAGCACGTGACAAAAAAAATCGGAAGAAAAATGTCCGGAACCTCGTTTTTTGAGCGCGTGAAAATGCCAGTGAAACCTGTTTTGGGCCGAAAAGTGGGTTTTTTCCCATTTTCGGGGGTCGAAAAAACCCATTTTCAGAAATAAAATTTCGCGTTTTTTGGTCCGTACGTCCATTTTGTACCTCTATTTTAGCACGTGACAAAAAAAATCGGAAGAAAAATGTCCGGAACCTCGTTTTTTGAGCGCGTGAAAATGCCAGTGATCCAGTTTTGGGCCGAAAAGTGGGTTTTTTCCCATTTTCGGGGGTCGAAAAAACCCATTTCCGGAAATGAAATTTCGCGTTTTTTGGTCCGTACGTCCATTTTGTACCTCTATTTTAGCACGTGACAAAAAAAATCGGAAGAAAAATGTCCGGAACCTCGTTTTTTGAGCGCGTGAAAATGCCAGTGAAACCAGTTTTGGGCCAAAAAGTGGGTTTTTTCCCATTTTCGGGGATCGAAAAAACCCATTTCCGGAAATGAAATTTCCTGTTTTTTGGTCCGTACGTCCATTTTTACCTCTATTTTAGCACGTGACAAAAAAAATCGGAAGAAAAATTTCCGGAACCTCGTTTTTTGAGCGCGTGAAAATGCCAGTGAAACCAGTTTTGGGCCAAAAAGTGGGTTTTTTCCCATTTTCGGAGGTCGAAAAAACCCATTTCCGGAAATGAAATTTCACGTTTTTTGGTCCGTACGTCCATTTTGTACCTCTATTTTAGCACGTGACAAAAAAAATCGGAAGAAAAATGTCCGGAACCTCGTTTTTTGAGCGCGTGAAAATGCCAGTGAAACCAGTTTTGGGCCGAAAAGTGGGTTTTTTCCCATTTTCGGGGGTCGAAAAAACCCATTTCCGGAAATGAAATTTCGCGTTTTTTGGTCCGTACGTCCATTTTGTACCTCTATTTTAGCACGTGACAAAAACAATTGGAAGAAAAATGTCCGGAACCTCATTTTTTGAGCGTGTGAAAATGCCAGTGAAACCAGTTTTGGGTCAAAAAGTGGGTTTTTTTCCATTTTCGGGGGTCGAAAAAACCCATTTCCGGAAATGAAATTTCGCGTTTTTTGGTCCGTACGTCCATTTTGTACCTCTATTTTAGCACGTGACAAAAAAAATCGGAAGAAAAATGTCCGGAACCTCGTTTTTTGAGCGCGTGAAAATGCCAGTGAAACCAGTTTTGGGCCAAAAAGTGGGTTTTTTCCCATTTTCGGGGATCGAAAAAACCCATTTCCGGAAATGAAATTTCATGTTTTTTGGTCCGTACGTCCATTTTTACCTCTATTTTAGCACGTGACAAAAAAAATCGGAAGAAAAATTTCCGGAACCTCGTTTTTTGAGCGCGTGAAAATGCCAGTGAAACCAGTTTTGGGCCAAAAAGTGGGTTTTTTCCCATTTTCGGAGGTCGAAAAAACCCATTTCCGGAAATCAAATTTCGCGTTTTTTGGTCCGTACGTCCATTTTGTACCTCTATTTTAGCACGTGACAAAAAAATCGGAAGAAAAATGTCCGGAACCTCGTTTTTTGAGCGCGTGAAAATGCCAGTGAAACCAGTTTTGGGCCGAAAAGTGGGTTTTTTCCCATTTTCGGGGGTCGAAAAAACCCATTTTCGGAAATAAAATTTTGCGTTTTTTGGTCCGTACGTCCATTTTGTACCTCTATTTTAGCACGTGACAAAAAAAATCGGAAGAAAAATGTCCGGAACCTCGTTTTGAGCGCGTGAAAATGCCAGTGATCCAGTTTTGGGCCGAAAAGTGGGTTTTTTCCCATTTTCGGGGGTCGAAAAAACCCATTTCCGGAAATGAAATTTCGCGTTTTTTGGTCCGTACGTCCATTTTGTACCTCTATTTTAGCACGTGACAAAAAAAATCGGAAGAAAAATGTCCGGAACCTCGTTTTTTGAGCGCGTGAAAATGCCAGTGAAACCAGTTTTGGGCCGAAAAGTGGGTTTTTTCCCATTTTCGGGGGTCGAAAAAACCCATTTCCGGAAATGAAATTTCGAGTTTTTTGGTCCGTACGTCCATTTTGTACCTCTATTTTAGCACGTGACAAAAACAATTGGAAGAAAAATGTCCGGAACCTCATTTTTTGAGCGTGTGAAAATGCCAGTGAAACCAGTTTTGGGTCAAAAAGTGGGTTTTTTTCCATTTTCGGGGGTCGAAAAAACCCATTTCCGGAAATGAAATTTCGCGTTTTTTGGTCCGTACGTCCATTTTGTACCTCTATTTTAGCACGTGACAAAAAAAATCGGAAGAAAAATGTCCGGAACCTCGTTTTTTGAGCGCGTGAAAATGCCAGTGAAACCAGTTTTGGGCCAAAAAGTGGGTTTTTTCCCATTTTCGGGGATCGAAAAAACCCATTTCCGGAAATGAAATTTCATGTTTTTTGGTCCGTACGTCCATTTTTACCTCTATTTTAGCACGTGACAAAAAAAATCGGAAGAAAAATTTCCGGAACCTCGTTTTTTGAGCGCGTGAAAATGCCAGTGAAACCAGTTTTGGGCCAAAAAGTGGGTTTTTTCCCATTTTCGGAGGTCGAAAAAACCCATTTCCGGAAATGAAATTTCGCGTTTTTTGGTCCGTACGTCCATTTTGTACCTCTATTTTAGCACGTGACAAAAAAAATCGGAAGAAAAATGTCCGGAACCTCGTTTTTTGAGCGCGTGAAAATGCCAGTGAAACCAGTTTTGGGCCGAAAAGTGGGTTTTTTCCCGGGTCAAAAAAACCCATTTCCGGAAATCAAATTTCGCGTTTTTTGGTCCGTACGTCCATTTTGTACCTCTATTTTAGCACGTGACAAAAAAAATCGGAAGAAAAATGTCCGGAACCTCGTTTTTTGAGCGCGTGAAAATGCCAGTGAAACCAGTTTTGGGCCGAAAAGTGGGTTTTTTCCCATTTTCGGGGGTCGAAAAAACCCATTTTCAAAAATAAAATTTCGCGTTTTTTGGTCCGTACGTCCATTTTGTACCTCTATTTTAGCACGTGACAAAAAAAATCGGAAGAAAAATGTCCGGAACCTCGTTTTTTGAGCGCGTGAAAATGCCAGTGATCCAGTTTTGGGCCGAAAAGTGGGTTTTTTCCCATTTTCGGGGGTCGAAAAAACCAATTTGCGGAAATGAAATTTCGCGTTTTTTGGTCCGTACGTCCATTTTGTACCTCTATTTTAGCACGTGACAAAAAAAATCGGAAGAAAAATGTCCGGAACCTCGTTTTTTGAGCGCGTGAAAATGCCAGTGAAACCAGTTTTGGGCCGAAAAGTAGGTTTTTTCCCATTTTCGGGGGTCGAAAAAACCCATTTCTGGAAATGAAATTTCGCGTTTTTTGGTCCGTACGTCCATTTTGTACCTCTATTTTAGCACGTGACAAAAAAAATCGGAATAAAAATGTCCGGAACCTCGTTTTTTGAGCGCGTGAAAATGCCAGTGAAACGAGTTTTGGGCCGAAAAGTGGGTTTTTTCCCATTTTCGGGGGTCGAAAAAACCCATTTCTAGAAATGAAATTTCGCATTTTTTGGTCCGTACGTCCATTTTATACCTCTATTTTAGCACGTGACAAAAAAAATCGGAAGAAAAATGTCCGTAACCTCATTTTTTGAGTGCGTGAAAATGCCCCAGTGAAACCAGTTTTGGGCCAAAAAGTGGGTTTTTTCCCATTTTCGGGGGTCGAAAAACCCCATTTCCGGAAATGAAATTTCGCGTTTTTTGGTCCGTACGTCCATTTTGTACCTCTATTTTAGCACGTGACAAAAACAATTGGAAGAAAAATGTCCGGAACCTCGTTTTTTGAGCGTGTGAAAATGCCAGTGAAACCAGTTTTGGGCCAAAAAGTGGGTTTTTTCCCATTTTCGGGGGTCGAAAAAACCCATTTCCGGAAATGAAATTTCGCGTTTTTTGGTCTGTACGTCCATTTTGTACCTCTATTTTAGCACGTGACAAAAAAAATCGGAAGAAAAATTTCCGGAACCTCGTTTTTTGAGCGCGTGAAAATGCCAGTGAAACCAGTTTTGGGCCAAAAAGTGGGTTTTTTCCCATTTTCGGGGATCGAAAAAACCCATTTCCGGAAATGAAATTTCATGTTTTTTGGTCCGTACGTCCATTTTTACCTCTATTTTAGCACGTGACAAAAAAAATCGGAAGAAAAATTTCCGGAACCTCGTTTTTTGAGCGCGTGAAAATGGCAGTGAAACCAGTTTTGGGCCAAAAAGTGGGTTTTTTCCCATTTTCGGAGGTCGAAAAAACCCATTTCCGGAAATGAAATTTCACGTTTTTTGTTCCGTACGTCCATTTTGTACCTCTATTTTAGCACGTGACAAAAAAAATCGGAAGAAAAATGTCCGGAACCTCGTTTTTTGAGCGCGTGAAAATGCCAGTGAAACCAGTTTTGGGCCGAAAAGTGGGTTTTTTCCCATTTTCGGGGGTCGAAAAAACCCATTTCCGGAAATGAAATTTCGAGTTTTTTGGTCCGTACGTCCATTTTGTACCTCTATTTTAGCACGTGACAAAAACAATTGGAAGAAAAATGTCCGGAACCTCATTTTTTGAGCGTGTGAAAATGCCAGTGAAACCAGTTTTGGGTCAAAAAGTGGGTTTTTTTCCATTTTCGGGGGTCGAAAAAACCCATTTCCGGAAATGAAATTTCGCGTTTTTTGGTCCGTACGTCCATTTTGTACCTCTATTTTAGCACGTGACAAAAAAAATCGGAAGAAAAATGTCCGGAACCTCGTTTTTTGAGCGCGTGAAAATGCCAGTGAAACCAGTTTTGGGCCAAAAAGTGGGTTTTTTCCCATTTTCGGGGATCGAAAAAACCCATTTCCGGAAATGAAATTTCATGTTTTTTGGTCCGTACGTCCATTTTTACCTCTATTTTAGCACGTGACAAAAAAAATCGGAAGAAAAATTTCCGGAACCTCGTTTTTTGAGCGCGTGAAAATGCCAGTGAAACCAGTTTTGGGCCAAAAAGTGGGTTTTTTCCCATTTTCGGAGGTCGAAAAAACCCATTTCCGGAAATGAAATTTCGCGTTTTTTGGTCCGTACGTCCATTTTGTACCTCTATTTTAGCACGTGACAAAAAAAATCGGAAGAAAAATGTCCGGAACCTCGTTTTTTGAGCGCGTGAAAATGCCAGTGAAACCAGTTTTGGGCCGAAAAGTGGGTTTTTTCCCGGGTCAAAAAAACCCATTTCCGGAAATCAAATTTCGCGTTTTTTGGTCCGTACGTCCATTTTGTACCTCTATTTTAGCACGTGACAAAAAAAATCGGAAGAAAAATGTCCGGAACCTCGTTTTTTGAGCGCGTGAAAATGCCAGTGAAACCAGTTTTGGGCCGAAAAGTGGGTTTTTTCCCATTTTCGGGGGTCGAAAAAACCCATTTTCAGAAATAAAATTTCGCGTTTTTTGGTCCGTACGTCCATTTTGTACCTCTATTTTAGCACGTGACAAAAAAAATCGGAAGAAAAATGTCCGGAACCTCGTTTTTTGAGCGCGTGAAAATGCCAGTGATCCAGTTTTGGGCCGAAAAGTGGGTTTTTTCCCATTTTCGGGGGTCGAAAAAACCAATTTGCGGAAATGAAATTTCGCGTTTTTTGGTCCGTACGTCCATTTTGTACCTCTATTTTAGCACGTGACAAAAAAAATCGGAAGAAAAATGTCCGGAACCTCGTTTTTTGAGCGCGTGAAAATGCCAGTGAAACCAGTTTTGGGCCGAAAAGTAGGTTTTTTCCCATTTTCGGGGGTCGAAAAAACCCATTTCTGGAAATGAAATTTCGCGTTTTTTGGTCCGTACGTCCATTTTGTACCTCTATTTTAGCACGTGACAAAAAAAATCGGAATAAAAATGTCCGGAACCTCGTTTTTTGAGCGCGTGAAAATGCCAGTGAAACGAGTTTTGGGCCGAAAAGTGGGTTTTTTCCCATTTTCGGGGGTCGAAAAAACCCATTTCTAGAAATGAAATTTCGCATTTTTTGGTCCGTACGTCCATTTTATACCTCTATTTTAGCACGTGACAAAAAAAATCGGAAGAAAAATGTCCGTAACCTCATTTTTTGAGTGCGTGAAAATGCCCCAGTGAAACCAGTTTTGGGCCAAAAAGTGGGTTTTTTCCCATTTTCGGGGGTCGAAAAACCCCATTTCCGGAAATGAAATTTCGCGTTTTTTGGTCCGTACGTCCATTTTGTACCTCTATTTTAGCACGTGACAAAAACAATTGGAAGAAAAATGTCCGGAACCTCGTTTTTTGAGCGTGTGAAAATGCCAGTGAAACCAGTTTTGGGCCAAAAAGTGGGTTTTTTCCCATTTTCGGGGGTCGAAAAAACCCATTTCCGGAAATGAAATTTCGCGTTTTTTGGTCTGTACGTCCATTTTGTACCTCTATTTTAGCACGTGACAAAAAAAATCGGAAGAAAAATTTCCGGAACCTCGTTTTTTGAGCGCGTGAAAATGCCAGTGAAACCAGTTTTGGGCCAAAAAGTGGGTTTTTTCCCATTTTCGGGGATCAAAAAAACCCATTTCCGGAAATGAAATTTCATGTTTTTTGGTCCGTACGTCCATTTTTACCTCTATTTTAGCACGTGACAAAAAAAATCGGAAGAAAAATTTCCGGAACCTCGTTTTTTGAGCGCGTGAAAATGGCAGTGAAACCAGTTTTGGGCCAAAAAGTGGGTTTTTTCCCATTTTCGGAGGTCGAAAAAACCCATTTCCGGAAATGAAATTTCACGTTTTTTGTTCCGTACGTCCATTTTGTACCTCTATTTTAGCACGTGACAAAAAAAATCGGAAGAAAAATGTCCGGAACCTCGTTTTTTGAGCGCGTGAAAATGCCAGTGAAACCAGTTTTGGGCCGAAAAGTGGGTTTTTTCCCATTTTCGGGGGTCAAAAAAACCCATTTCCGGAAATGAAATTTCGCGTTTTTTGGTACGTACGTCCATTTTGTACCTCTATTTTAGCACGTGACAAAAACAATTGGAAGAAAAATGTCCGGAACCTCATTTTTTGAGCGTGTGAAAATGCCAGTGAAACCAGTTTTGGGTCAAAAAGTGGGTTTTTTTCCATTTTCGGGGGTCGAAAAAACCCATTTCCGGAAATGAAATTTCGCGTTTTTTGGTCCGTACGTCCATTTTGTACCTCTATTTTAGCACGTGACAAAAAAAATCGGAAGAAAAATGTCCGGAACCTCGTTTTTTGAGCGCGTGAAAATGCCAGTGAAACCAGTTTTGGGCCAAAAAGTGGGTTTTTTCCCATTTTCGGGGATCGAAAAAACCCATTTCCGAAAATGAAATTTCATGTTTTTTGGTCCGTACGTCCATTTTTACCTCTATTTTAGCACGTGACAAAAAAAATCGGAAGAAAAATTTCCGGAACCTCGTTTTTTGAGCGCGTGAAAATGCCAGTGAAACCAGTTTTGGGCCAAAAAGTGGGTTTTTTCCCATTTTCGGAGGTCGAAAAAACCCATTTCCGGAAAAGAAATTTCGCGTTTTTTGGTCCGTACGTCCATTTTGTACCTCTATTTTAGCACGTGACAAAAAAAATCGGAAAAAAAATGTCCGGAACCTCGTTTTTTGAGCGCGTGAAAATGCCAGTGAAACCAGTTTTGGGCCGAAAAGTGGGTTTTTTCCCGGGTCAAAAAAACCCATTTCCGGAAATCAAATTTCGCGTTTTTTGGTCCGTACGTCCATTTTGTACCTCTATTTTAGCACGTGACAAAAAAATCGGAAGAAAAATGTCCGGAACCTCGTTTTTTGAGCGCGTGAAAATGCCAGTGAAACCAGTTTTGGGCCGAAAAGTGGGTTTTTTCCCATTTTCGGGGGTCGAAAAAACCCATTTCTAGAAATGAAATTTCGCATTTTTTGGTCCGTACGTCCATTTTATACCTCTATTTTAGCACGTGACAAAAAAAATCGGAAGAAAAATGTCCGTAACCTCATTTTTTGAGTGCGTGAAAATGCCCCAGTGAAACCAGTTTTGGGCCAAAAAGTGGGTTTTTTCCCATTTTCGGGGGTCGAAAAACCCCATTTCCGGAAATGAAATTTCGCGTTTTTTGGTCCGTACGTCCATTTTGTACCTCTATTTTAGCACGTGACAAAAACAATTGGAAGAAAAATGTCCGGAACCTCGTTTTTTGAGCGTGTGAAAATGCCAGTGAAACCAGTTTTGGGCCAAAAAGTGGGTTTTTTCCCATTTTCGGGGGTCGAAAAAACCCATTTCCGGAAATGAAATTTCGCGTTTTTTGGTCCGTACGTCCATTTTGTACCTCTATTTTAGCACGTGACAAAAAAAATCGGAAGAAAAATTTCCGGAACCTCGTTTTTTGAGCGCGTGAAAATGCCAGCGAAACCAGTTTTGGGCCAAAAAGTGGGTTTTTTCCCATTTTCGGGGATCGAAAAAACCCATTTCCGGAAATGAAATTTCATGTTTTTTGGCCCGTACGTCCATTTTTACCTCTATTTTAGCACGTGACAAAAAAAATCGGAAGAAAAATTTCCGGAACCTCGTTTTTTGAGCGCGTGAAAATGGCAGTGAAACCAGTTTTGGGCCAAAAAGTGGGTTTTTTCCCATTTTCGGAGGTCGAAAAAACCCATTTCCGGAAATGAAATTTCACGTTTTTTGTTCCGTACGTCCATTTTGTACCTCTATTTTAGCACGTGACAAAAAAAATCGGAAGAAAAATGTCCGGAACCTCGTTTTTTGAGCGCGTGAAAATGCCAGTGAAACCAGTTTTGGGCCGAAAAGTGGGTTTTTTCCCATTTTCGGGGGTCGAAAAAACCCATTTCCGGAAATGAAATTTCGCGTTTTTTGGTCCGTACGTCCATTTTGTACCTCTATTTTAGCACGTGACAAAAACAATTGGAAGAAAAATGTCCGGAACCTCATTTTTTGAGTGTGTGAAAATGCCAGTGAAACCAGTTTTGGGCCAAAAAGTGGGTTTTTTCCCATTTTCGGGGATCGAAAAAACCCATTTCCGAAAATGAAATTTCATGTTTTTTGGTCCGTACGTCCATTTTTACCTCTATTTTAGCACGTGACAAAAAAAATCGGAAGAAAAATTTCCGGAACCTCGTTTTTTGAGCGCGTGAAAATGCCAGTGAAACCAGTTTTGGGCCAAAAAGTGGGTTTTTTCCCATTTTCGGAGGTCGAAAAAACCCATTTCCGGAAAAGAAATTTCACGTTTTTTGGTCCGTACGTCCATTTTGTACCTCTATTTTAGCACGTGACAAAAAAAATCGGAAAAAAAATGTCCGGAACCTCGTTTTTTGAGCGCGTGAAAATGCCAGTGAAACCAGTTTTGGGCCGAAAAGTGGGTTTTTTCCCGGGTCAAAAAAACCCATTTCCGGAAATCAAATTTCGCGTTTTTTGGTCCGTACGTCCATTTTGTACCTCTATTTTAGCACGTGACAAAAAAATCGGAAGAAAAATGTCCGGAACCTCGTTTTTTGAGCGCGTGAAAATGCCAGTGAAACCAGTTTTGGGCCGAAAAGTGGGTTTTTTCCCATTTTCGGGGGTCGAAAAAACCCATTTCTAGAAATGAAATTTCGCATTTTTTGGTCCGTACGTCCATTTTATACCTCTATTTTAGCACGTGACAAAAAAAATCGGAAGAAAAATGTCCGTAACCTCATTTTTTGAGTGCGTGAAAATGCCCCAGTGAAACCAGTTTTGGGCCAAAAAGTGGGTTTTTTCCCATTTTCGGGGGTCGAAAAACCCCATTTCCGGAAATGAAATTTCGCGTTTTTTGGTCCGTACGTCCATTTTGTACCTCTATTTTAGCACGTGACAAAAACAATTGGAAGAAAAATGTCCGGAACCTCGTTTTTTGAGCGTGTGAAAATGCCAGTGAAACCAGTTTTGGGCCAAAAAGTGGGTTTTTTCCCATTTTCGGGGGTCGAAAAAACCCATTTCCGGAAATGAAATTTCGCGTTTTTTGGTCCGTACGTCCATTTTGTACCTCTATTTTAGCACGTGACAAAAAAAATCGGAAGAAAAATTTCCGGAACCTCGTTTTTTGAGCGCGTGAAAATGCCAGCGAAACCAGTTTTGGGCCAAAAAGTGGGTTTTTTCCCATTTTCGGGGATCGAAAAAACCCATTTCCGGAAATGAAATTTCATGTTTTTTGGCCCGTACGTCCATTTTTACCTCTATTTTAGCACGTGACAAAAAAAATCGGAAGAAAAATTTCCGGAACCTCGTTTTTTGAGCGCGTGAAAATGGCAGTGAAACCAGTTTTGGGCCAAAAAGTGGGTTTTTTCCCATTTTCGGAGGTCGAAAAAACCCATTTCCGGAAATGAAATTTCACGTTTTTTGTTCCGTACGTCCATTTTGTACCTCTATTTTAGCACGTGACAAAAAAAATCGGAAGAAAAATGTCCGGAACCTCGTTTTTTGAGCGCGTGAAAATGCCAGTGAAACCAGTTTTGGGCCGAAAAGTGGGTTTTTTCCCATTTTCGGGGGTCGAAAAAACCCATTTCCGGAAATGAAATTTCGCGTTTTTTGGTCCGTACGTCCATTTTGTACCTCTATTTTAGCACGTGACAAAAACAATTGGAAGAAAAATGTCCGGAACCTCATTTTTTGAGCGTGTGAAAATGCCAGTGAAACCAGTTTTGGGTCAAAAAGTGGGTTTTTTTCCATTTTTGGGGGTCGAAAAAACCCATTTCCGGAAATGAAATTTCGCGTTTTTTGGTCCGTACGTCCATTTTGTACCTCTATTTTCGCACGTGACAAAAAAAATCGGAAGAAAAATGTCCGGAACCTCGTTTTTTGAGCGCGTGAAAATGCCAGTGAAACCAGTTTTGGGCCAAAAAGTGGGTTTTTTCCCATTTTCGGGGATCGAAAAAACCCATTTCCGGAAATGAAATTTCATGTTTTTTGGTCCGTACGTCCATTTTTACCTCTATTTTAGCACGTGACAAAAAAAATCGGAAGAAAAATTTCCGGAACCTCGTTTTTTGAGCGCGTGAAAATGCCAGTGAAACCAGTTTTGGGCCAAAAAGTGGGTTTTTTCCCATTTTCGGAGGTCGAAAAAACCCATTTCCGGAAAAGAAATTTCGCGTTTTTTGGTCCGTACGTCCATTTTGTACCTCTATTTTAGCACGTGACAAAAAAAATCGGAAAAAAAATGTCCGGAACCTCGTTTTTTGAGCGCGTGAAAATGCCAGTGAAACCAGTTTTGGGCCGAAAAGTGGGTTTTTTCCCGGGTCAAAAAAACCCATTTCCGGAAATCAAATTTCGCGTTTTTTGGTCCGTACGTCCATTTTGTACCTCTATTTTAGCACGTGACAAAAAAATCGGAAGAAAAATGTCCGGAACCTCGTTTTTTGAGCGCGTGAAAATGCCAGTGAAACCAGTTTTGGGCCGAAAAGTGGGTTTTTTCCCATTTTCGGGGGTCGAAAAAACCCATTTTCGGAAATAAAATTTCGCGTTTGTTGGTCCGTACGTCCATTTTGTACCTCTATTTTAGCACGTGACAAAAAAAATCGGAAGAAAAATGTCCGGAACCTCGTTTTTTGAGCGCGTGAAAATGCCAGTGATCCAGTTTTGGGCCGAAAAGTGGGTTTTTTCCCATTTTCGGGGTCGAAAAAAACCCATTTCCGGAAATGAAATTTCGCGTTTTTTGGTCCGTACGTCCATTTTGTACCTCTATTTTAGCACGTGACAAAAAAAATCGGAAGAAAAATGTCCGGAACCTCGTTTTTTGAGCGCGTGAAAATGCCAGTGAAACCAGTTTTGGGCCGAAAAGTGGGTTTTTTCCCATTTTCGGGGGTCGAAAAAACCCATTTCCGGAAATGAAATTTCGCGTTTTTTGGTCCGTACGTCCATTTTGTACCTCTATTTTAGCACGTGACAAAAACAATTGGAAGAAAAATGTCCGGAACCTCATTTTTTGAGCGTGTGAAAATGCTAGTGAAACCAGTTTTGGGTCAAAAAGTGGGTTTTTTTCCATTTTCGGGGGTCGAAAAAACCCATTTCCGGAAATGAAATTTCGCGTTTTTTTGGTCCGTACGTCCATTTTGTACCTCTATTTTAGCACGTGACAAAAAAAATCGGAAGAAAAATGTCCGGAACCTCGTTTTTTGAGCGCGTGAAAATGCCAGTGAAACCAGTTTTGGGCCAAAAAGTGGGTTTTTTCCCATTTTCGGGGATCGAAAAAACCCATTTCCGGAAATGAAATTTCATGTTTTTTGGTCCGTACGTCCATTTTTACCTCTATTTTAGCACGTGACAAAAAAAATCGGAAGAAAAATTTCCGGAACCTCGTTTTTTGAGCGCGTGAAAATGCCAGAGAAACCAGTTTTGGGCCAAAAAGTGGGTTTTTTCCCATTTTCGGAGGTCGAAAAAACCCATTTCCGGAAATGAAATTTCGCGTTTTTTGGTCCGTACGTCCATTTTGTACCTCTATTTTAGCACGTGACAAAAAAAATCGGAAGAAAAATGTCCGGAACCTCGTTTTTTGAGCGCGTGAAAATGCCAGTGAAACCAGTTTTGGGCCGAAAAGTGGGTTTTTTCCCGGGTCAAAAAAACCCATTTCCGGAAATCAAATTTCGCGTTTTTTGGTCCGTACGTCCATTTTGTACCTCTATTTTAGCACGTGACAAAAAAAATCGGAAGAAAAATGTCCGGAACCTCGTTTTTTGAGCGCGTGAAAATGCCAGTGAAACCAGTTTTGGGCCGAAAAGTGGGTTTTTTCCCATTTTCGGGGGTCGAAAAAACCCATTTTCGGAAATAAAATTTCGCGTTTTTTGGTCCGTACGTCCATTTTGTACCTCTATTTTAGCACGTGACAAAAAAATCGGAAGAAAAATGTCCGGAACCTCGTTTTTTGAGCGCGTGAAAATGCCAGTGAAACCAGTTTTGGGCCGAAAAGTGGGTTTTTTCCCATTTTCGGGGGTCGAAAAAACCCATTTTCGGAAATAAAATTTCGCGTTTTTTGGTCCGTACGTCCATTTTGTACCTCTATTTTAGCACGTGACAAAAAAAATCGAAAGAAAAATGTCCGGAACCTCGTTTTTTGAGCGCGTGAAAATTCCAGTGATCCAGTTTTGGGCCGAAAAGTGGGTTTTTTCCCATTTTCGGGGGTCGAAAAAAACCCATTTCCGGAAATGAAATTTCACGTTTTTTGGTCCGTACGTCCATTTTGTACCTCTATTTTAGCACGTGACAAAAAAAATCGGAAGAAAAATGTCCGGAACCTCGTTTTTTGAGCGCGTGAAAATGCCAGTGAAACCAGTTTTGGGCCGAAAAGTGGGTTTTTTCCCATTTTCGGGGGTCGAAAAAACCCATTTCCGGAAATGAAATTTCGCGTTTTTTGGTCCGTACGTCCATTTTGTACCTCTATTTTAGCACGTGACAAAAACAATTGGAAGAAAAATGTCCGGAACCTCATTTTTTGAGCGTGTGAAAATGCCAGTTAAACCAGTTTTGGGTCAAAAAGTGGGTTTTTTTCCATTTTCGGGGGTCGAAAAAACCCATTTCCGGAAATGAAATTTCGCGTTTTTTGGTCCGTACGTCCATTTTGTACCTCTATTTTAGCACGTGACAAAAAAAATCGGAAGAAAAATGTCCGGAACCTCGTTTTTTGAGCGCGTGAAAATGCCAGTGAAACCAGTTTTGGGCCAAAAGGTGGGTTTTTTCCCATTTTCGGGGATCGAAAAAACCCATTTCCGGAAATGAAATTTCATGTTTTTTGGTCCGTACGTCCATTTTTACCTCTATTTTAGCACGTGACAAAAAAAATCGGAAGAAAAATTTCCGGAACCTCGTTTTTTGAGCGCGTGAAAATGCCAGTGAAACCAGTTTTGGGCCAAAAAGTGGGTTTTTTCCCATTTTCGGAGGTCGAAAAAACCCATTTCCGGAAATGAAATTTCGCGTTTTTTGGTCCGTACGTCCATTTTGTACCTCTATTTTAGCACGTGACAAAAAAAATCGGAAGAAAAATGTCCGGAACCTCGTTTTTTGAGCGCGTGAAAATGCCAGTGAAACCAGTTTTGGGCCAAAAAGTGGGTTTTTTCCCGGGTCAAAAAAACCCATTTCCGGAAATCAAATTTCGCGTTTTTTGGTCCGTACGTCCATTTTGTACCTCTATTTTAGCACGTGACAAAAAAAATCGGAAGAAAAATGTCCGGAACCTCGTTTTTTGAGCGCGTGAAAATGCCAGTGAAACCAGTTTTGGGCCGAAAAGTGGGTTTTTTCCCATTTTCGGGGGTCGAAAAAACCCATTTTCAGAAATAAAATTTCGCGTTTTTTGGTCCGTACGTCCATTTTGTACCTCTATTTTAGCTAGTGACAAAAAAAATCGGAAGAAAAATGTCCGGAACCTCGTTTTTTGAGCGCGTGAAAATGCCAGTGATCCAGTTTTGGGCCGAAAAGTGGGTTTTTTCCCATTTTCGGGGGTCGAAAAAACCAATTTTCGGAAATGAAATTTCGCGTTTTTTGGTCCGTACGTCCATTTTGTACCTCTATTTTAGTACGTGACAAAAAAAATCGGAAGAAAAATGTCCGGAACCTCGTTTTTTGAGCGCGTGAAAATGCCAGTGAAACCAGTTTTGGGCCGAAAAGTAGGTTTTTTCCCATTTTCGGGGGTCGAAAAAACCCATTTCCGGAAATGGAATTTCGCGTTTTTTGGTCCGTAGGTCCATTTTGTACCTCTATTTTAGCACGTGACAAAAAAAATCGGAATAAAAATGTCCGGAACCTCGTTTTTTGAGCGCGTGAAAATGCCAGTGAAACGAGTTTTGGGCCGAAAAGTGGGTTTTTTCCCATTTTCGGGGGTCGAAAAAACCTATTTCTAGAAATGAAATTTCGCATTTTTTGGTCCGTACGTCCATTTTATACCTCTATTTTAGCACGTGACAAAAAAAATCGGAAGAAAAATGTCCGTAACCTCATTTTTTGAGTGCGTGAAAATGCCCCAGTGAAACCAGTTTTGGGCCAAAAAGTGGGTTTTTTCCCATTTTCGGGGGTCGAAAAACCCCATTTCCGGAAATGAAATTTCGCGTTTTTTGGTCCGTACGTCCGTTTTGTACCTCTATTTTAGCACGTGACAAAAACAATTGGAAGAAAAATGTCCGTAACCTCGTTTTTTGAGCGTGTGAAAATGCCAGTGAAACCAGTTTTGGGCCAAAAAGTGGGTTTTTTCCCATTTTCGGGGGTCGAAAAAACCCATTTCCGGAAATGAAATTTCGCGTTTTTTGGTCCGTACGTCCATTTTGTACCTCTATTTTAGCACGTGACAAAAAAAATCGGAAGAAAAATGTCCGGAACCTCGTTTTTTGAGCGCGTGAAAATGCCAGTGAAACCAGTTTTGGGCCAAAAAGTGGGTTTTTTCCCATTTTCGGGGATCGAAAAAACCCATTTCCGGAAATGAAATTTCATGTTTTTTGGTCCGTACGTCCATTTTTACCTCTATTTTAGCACGTGACAAAAAAAATCGGAAGAAAAATTTCCGGAACCTCGTTTTTTGAGCGCGTGAAAATGGCAGTGAAACCAGTTTTGGGCCAAAAAGTGGGTTTTTTCCCATTTTCGGAGGTCGAAAAAACCCATTTCCGGAAATGAAATTTCACGTTTTTTGTTCCGTACGTCCATTTTGTACATCTATTTTAGCACGTGACAAAAAAAATCGGAAGAAAAATGTCCGGAACCTCGTTTTTTGAGCGCGTGAAAATGCCAGTGAAACCAGTTTTGGGCCGAAAAGTGGGTTTTTTCCCATTTTCGGGGGTCGAAAAAACCCATTTCCGGAAATGAAATTTCGCGTTTTTTGGTCCGTACGTCCATTTTGTACCTCTATTTTAGCACGTGACAAAAACAATTGGAAGAAAAATGTCCGGAACCTCATTTTTTGAGCGTGTGAAAATGCCAGTGAAACCAGTTTTGGGTCAAAAAGTGGGTTTTTTTCCATTTTCGGGGGTCGAAAAAACCCATTTCCGGAAATGAAATTTCGCGTTTTTTGGTCCGTACGTCCATTTTGTACCTCTATTTTAGCACGTGACAAAAAAAATCGGAAGAAAAATGTCCGGAACCTCGTTTTTTGAGCGCGTGAAAATGCCAGTGAAACCAGTTTTGGGCCGAAAAGTGGGTTTTTTCCCGGGTCAAAAAAACCCATTTCCGGAAATCAAATTTCGCGTTTTTTGGTCCGTACGTCCATTTTGTACCTCTATTTTAGCACGTGACAAAAAAATCGGAAGAAAAATGTCCGGAACCTCGTTTTTTGAGCGCGTGAAAATGCCAGTGAAACCAGTTTTGGGCCGAAAAGTGGGTTTTTTCCCATTTTCGGGGGTCGAAAAAACCCATTTTCGGAAATAAAATTTCGCGTTTTTTGGTCCGTACGTCCATTTTGTACCTCTATTTTAGCACGTGACAAAAAAAATCGGAAGAAAAATGTCCGGAACCTCGTTTTTTGAGCGCGTGAAAATGCCAGTGATCCAGTTTTGGGCCGAAAAGTGGGTTTTTTCCCATTTTCGGGGGTCGAAAAAACCAATTTTCGGAAATGAAATTTCGCGTTTTTTGGTCCGTACGTCCATTTTGTACCTCTATTTTAGTACGTGACAAAAAAAATCGGAAGAAAAATGTCCGGAACCTCGTTTTTTGAGCGCGTGAAAATGCCAGTGAAACCAGTTTTGGGCCGAAAAGTGGGTTTTTTCCCATTTTCGGGGGTCGAAAAAACCCATTTCCGGAAATGAAATTTCGCGTTTTTTGGTCCGTACGTCCATTTTGTACCTCTATTTTAGCACGTGACAAAAACAATTGGAAGAAAAATGTCCGGAACCTCATTTTTTGAGCGTGTGAAAATGCCAGTGAAACCAGTTTTGGGTCAAAAAGTGGGTTTTTTTCCATTTTCGGGGGTCGAAAAAACCCATTTCCGGAAATGAAATTTCGCGTTTTTTGGTCCGTACGTCCATTTTGTACCTCTATTTTAGCACGTGACAAAAAAAATCGGAAGAAAAATGTCCGGAACCTCGTTTTTTGAGCGCGTGAAAATGCCAGTGAAACCAGTTTTGGGCCAAAAAGTGGGTTTTTTCCCATTTTCGGGGATCGAAAAAACCCATTTCGGGAAATGAAATTTCATGTTTTTTGGTCCGTACGTCCATTTTTACCTCTATTTTAGCACGTGACAAAAAAAATCGGAAGAAAAATTTCCGGAACCTCGTTTTTTGAGCGCGTGAAAATGCCAGTGAAACCAGTTTTGGGCTAAAAAGTGGGTTTTTTCCCATTTTCGGAGGTCGAAAAAACCCATTTCCGGAAATGAAATTTCGCGTTTTTTGGTCCGTACGTCCATTTTGTACCTCTATTTTAGCACGTGAACAAAAAAATCGGAAGAAAAATGTCCGGAACCTCGTTTTTTGAGCGCGTGAAAATGCCAGTGAAACCAGTTTTGGGCCGAAAAGTGGGTTTTTTCCCGGGTCAAAAAAACCCATTTCCGGAAATCAAATTTCGCGTTTTTTGGTCCGTACGTCCATTTTGTACCTCTATTTTAGCACGTGACAAAAAAATCGGAAGAAAAATGTCCGGAACCTCGTTTTTTGAGCGCGTGAAAATGCCAGTGAAACCAGTTTTGGGCCGAAAAGTGGGTTTTTTCCCATTTTCGGGGGTCGAAAAAACCCATTTTCGGAAATAAAATTTCGCGTTTTTTGGTCCGTACGTCCATTTTGTACCTCTATTTTAGCTAGTGACAAAAAAAAATCGGAAGAAAAATGTCCGGAACCTCGTTTTTTGAGCGCGTGAAAATGCCAGTGATCCAGTTTTGGGCCGAAAAGTGGGTTTTTTCCCATTTTCGGGGGTCGAAAAAACCAATTTTCGGAAATGAAATTTCGCGTTTTTTGGTCCGTACGTCCATTTTGTACCTCTATTTTAGTACGTGACAAAAAAAATCGGAAGAAAAATGTCCGGAACCTCGTTTTTTGAGCGCGTGAAAATGCCAGTGAAACCAGTTTTGGGCCGAAAAGTAGGTTTTTTCCCATTTTCGGGGGTCGAAAAAACCCATTTCCGGAAATGGAATTTCGCGTTTTTTGGTCCGTAGGTCCATTTTGTACCTCTATTTTAGCACGTGACAAAAAAAATCGGAATAAAAATGTCCGGAACCTCGTTTTTTGAGCGCGTGAAAATGCCAGTGAAACGAGTTTTGGGCCGAAAAGTGGGTTTTTTCCCATTTTCGGGGGTCGAAAAAACCTATTTCTAGAAATGAAATTTCGCATTTTTTGGTCCGTACGTCCATTTTATACCTCTATTTTAGCACGTGACAAAAAAAATCGGAAGAAAAATGTCCGTAACCTCATTTTTTGAGTGCGTGAAAATGCCCCAGTGAAACCAGTTTTGGGCCAAAAAGTGGGTTTTTTCCCATTTTCGGGGGTCGAAAAACCCCATTTCCGGAAATGAAATTTCGCGTTTTTTGGTCCGTACGTCCGTTTTGTACCTCTATTTTAGCACGTGACAAAAACAATTGGAAGAAAAATGTCCGTAACCTCGTTTTTTGAGCGTGTGAAAATGCCAGTGAAACCAGTTTTGGGCCAAAAAGTGGGTTTTTTCCCATTTTCGGGGGTCGAAAAAACCCATTTCCGGAAATGAAATTTCGCGTTTTTTCGTCCGTACGTCCATTTTGTACCTCTATTTTAGCACGTGACAAAAAAAATCGGAAGAAAAATGTCCGGAACCTCGTTTTTTGAGCGCGTGAAAATGCCAGTGAAACCAGTTTTGGGCCAAAAAGTGGGTTTTTTCCCATTTTCGGGGATCGAAAAAACCCATTTCCGGAAATGAAATTTCATGTTTTTTGGTCCGTACGTCCATTTTTACCTCTATTTTAGCACGTGACAAAAAAAATCGGAAGAAAAATGTCCGGAACCTCTTTTTTTGAGCGCGTGAAAATGGCAGTGAAACCAGTTTTGGGCCAAAAAGTGGGTTTTTTCCCATTTTCGGAGGTCGAAAAAACCCATTTCCGGAAATGAAATTTCACGTTTTTTGTTCCGTACGTCCATTTTGTACATCTATTTTAGCACGTGACAAAAAAAATCGGAAGAAAAATGTCCGGAACCTCGTTTTTTGAGCGCGTGAAAATGCCAGTGAAACCAGTTTTGGGCCGAAAAGTGGGTTTTTTCCCATTTTCGGGGGTCGAAAAAACCCATTTCCGGAAATGAAATTTCGCGTTTTTTGGTCCGTACGTCCATTTTGTACCTCTATTTTAGCACGTGACAAAAACAATTGGAAGAAAAATGTCCGGAACCTCATTTTTTGAGCGTGTGAAAATGCCAGTGAAACCAGTTTTGGGTCAAAAAGTGGGTTTTTTTCCATTTTCGGGGGTCGAAAAAACCCATTTCCGGAAATGAAATTTCGCGTTTTTTGGTCCGTACGTCCATTTTGTACCTCTATTTTAGCACGTGACAAAAAAAATCGGAAGAAAAATGTCCGGAACCTCGTTTTTTGAGCGCGTGAAAATGCCAGTGAAACCAGTTTTGGGCCGAAAAGTGGGTTTTTTCCCGGGTCAAAAAAACCCATTTCCGGAAATCAAATTTCGCGTTTTTTGGTCCGTACGTCCATTTTGTACCTCTATTTTAGCACGTGACAAAAAAATCGGAAGAAAAATGTCCGGAACCTCGTTTTTTGAGCGCGTGAAAATGCCAGTGAAACCAGTTTTGGGCCGAAAAGTGGGTTTTTTCCCATTTTCGGGGGTCGAAAAAACCCATTTTCGGAAATAAAATTTCGCGTTTTTTGGTCCGTACGTCCATTTTGTACCTCTATTTTAGCACGTGACAAAAAAAATCGGAAGAAAAATGTCCGGAACCTCGTTTTTTGAGCGCGTGAAAATGCCAGTGATCCAGTTTTGGGCCGAAAAGTGGGTTTTTTCCCATTTTCGGGGGTCGAAAAAACCAATTTTCGGAAATGAAATTTCGCGTTTTTTGGTCCGTACGTCCATTTTGTACCTCTATTTTAGTACGTGACAAAAAAAATCGGAAGAAAAATGTCCGGAACCTCGTTTTTTGAGCGCGTGAAAATGCCAGTGAAACCAGTTTTGGGCCGAAAAGTGGGTTTTTTCCCATTTTCGGGGGTCGAAAAAACCCATTTCCGGAAATGAAATTTCGCGTTTTTTGGTCCGTACGTCCATTTTGTACCTCTATTTTAGCACGTGACAAAAACAATTGGAAGAAAAATGTCCGGAACCTCATTTTTTGAGCGTGTGAAAATGCCAGTGAAACCAGTTTTGGGTCAAAAAGTGGGTTTTTTTCCATTTTCGGGGGTCGAAAAAACCCATTTCCGGAAATGAAATTTCGCGTTTTTTGGTCCGTACGTCCATTTTGTACCTCTATTTTAGCACGTGACAAAAAAAATCGGAAGAAAAATGTCCGGAACCTCGTTTTTTGAGCGCGTGAAAATGCCAGTGAAACCAGTTTTGGGCCAAAAAGTGGGTTTTTTCCCATTTTCGGGGATCGAAAAAACCCATTTCCGGAAATGAAATTTCATGTTTTTTGGTCCGTACGTCCATTTTTACCTCTATTTTAGCACGTGACAAAAAAAATCGGAAGAAAAATTTCCGGAACCTCGTTTTTTGAGCGCGTGAAAATGCCAGTGAAACCAGTTTTGGGCTAAAAAGTGGGTTTTTTCCCATTTTCGGAGGTCGAAAAAACCCATTTCCGGAAATGAAATTTCGCGTTTTTTGGTCCGTACGTCCATTTTGTACCTCTATTTTAGCACGTGAACAAAAAAATCGGAAGAAAAATGTCCGGAACCTCGTTTTTTGAGCGCGTGAAAATGCCAGTGAAACCAGTTTTGGGCCGAAAAGTGGGTTTTTTCCCGGGTCAAAAAAACCCATTTCCGGAAATCAAATTTCGCGTTTTTTGGTCCGTACGTCCATTTTGTACCTCTATTTTAGCACGTGACAAAAAAATCGGAAGAAAAATGTCCGGAACCTCGTTTTTTGAGCGCGTGAAAATGCCAGTGAAACCAGTTTTGGGCCGAAAAGTGGGTTTTTTCCCATTTTCGGGGGTCGAAAAAACCCATTTTCGGAAATAAAATTTCGCGTTTTTTGGTCCGTACGTCCATTTTGTACCTCTATTTTAGCACGTGACAAAAAAAATCGGAAGAAAAATGTCCGGAACCTCGTTTTTTGAGCGCGTGAAAATGCCAGTGATCCAGTTTTGGGCCAAAAAGTGGGTTTTTTCCCATTTTCGGGGGTCGAAAAAACCAATTTTCGGAAATGAAATTTCGCGTTTTTTGGTCCGTACGTCCATTTTGTACCTCTATTTTAGTACGTGACAAAAAAAATCGGAAGAAAAATGTCCGGAACCTCGTTTTTTGAGCGCGTGAAAATGCCAGTGAAACCAGTTTTGGGCCGAAAAGTAGGTTTTTTCCCATTTTCGGGGGTCGAAAAAACCCATTTCCGGAAATGGAATTTCGCGTTTTTTGGTCCGTACGTCCATTTTGTACCTCTATTTTAGCACGTGACAAAAAAAATCGGAATAAAAATGTCCGGAACCTCGTTTTTTGAGCGCGTGAAAATGCCAGTGAAACGAGTTTTGGGCCGAAAAGTGGGTTTTTTCCCATTTTCGGGGGTCGAAAAAACCTATTTCTAGAAATGAAATTTCGCATTTTTTGGTCCGTACGTCCATTTTATACCTCTATTTTAGCACGTGACAAAAAAAATCGGAAGAAAAATGTCCGTAACCTCATTTTTTGAGTGCGTGAAAATGCCCCAGTGAAACCAGTTTTGGGCCAAAAAGTGGGTTTTTTTCCCATTTTCGGGGGTCGAAAAACCCCATTTCCGGAAATGAAATTTCGCGTTTTTTGGTCCGTACGTCCGTTTTGTACCTCTATTTTAGCACGTGACAAAAACAATTGGAAGAAAAATGTCCGTAACCTCGTTTTTTGAGCGTGTGAAAATGCCAGTGAAACCAGTTTTGGGCCAAAAAGTGGGTTTTTTCCCATTTTCGGGGGTCGAAAAAACCCATTTCCGGAAATGAAATTTCGCGTTTTTTGGTCCGTACGTCCATTTTGTACCTCTATTTTAGCACGTGACAAAAAAAATCGGAAGAAAAATGTCCGGAACCTCGTTTTTTGAGCGCGTGAAAATGCCAGTGAAACCAGTTTTGGGCCAAAAAGTGGGTTTTTTCCCATTTTCGGGGATCGAAAAAACCCATTTCCGGAAATGAAATTTCATGTTTTTTGGTCCGTACGTCCATTTTTACCTCTATTTTAGCACGTGACAAAAAAAATCGGAAGAAAAATTTCCGGAACCTCGTTTTTTGAGCGCGTGAAAATGGCAGTGAAACCAGTTTTGGGCCAAAAAGTGGGTTTTTTCCCATTTTCGGAGGTCGAAAAAACCCATTTCCGGAAATGAAATTTCACGTTTTTTGTTCCGTACGTCCATTTTGTACATCTATTTTAGCACGTGACAAAAAAAATCGGAAGAAAAATGTCCGGAACCTCGTTTTTTGAGCGCGTGAAAATGCCAGTGAAACCAGTTTTGGGCCGAAAAGTGGGTTTTTTCCCATTTTCGGGGGTCGAAAAAACCCATTTCCGGAAATGAAATTTCGCGTTTTTTGGTCCGTACGTCCATTTTGTACCTCTATTTTAGCACGTGACAAAAACAATTGGAAGAAAAATGTCCGGAACCTCATTTTTTGAGCGTGTGAAAATGCCAGTGAAACCAGTTTTGGGTCAAAAAGTGGGTTTTTTTCCATTTTCGGGGGTCGAAAAAACCCATTTCCGGAAATGAAATTTCGCGTTTTTTGGTCCGTACGTCCATTTTGTACCTCTATTTTAGCACGTGACAAAAAAAATCGGAAGAAAAATGTCCGGAACCTCGTTTTTTGAGCGCGTGAAAATGCCAGTGAAACCAGTTTTGGGCCAAAAAGTGGGTTTTTTCCCATTTTCGGGGATCGAAAAAACCCATTTCCGGAAATGAAATTTCATGTTTTTTGGTCCGTACGTCCATTTTTACCTCTATTTTAGCACGTGACAAAAAAAATCGGAAGAAAAATTTCCGGAACCTCGTTTTTTGAGCGCGTGAAAATGCCAGTGAAACCAGTTTTGGGCTAAAAAGTGGGTTTTTTCCCATTTTCGGAGGTCGAAAAAACCCATTTCCGGAAATGAAATTTCGCGTTTTTTGGTCCGTACGTCCATTTTGTACCTCTATTTTAGCACGTGAACAAAAAAATCGGAAGAAAAATGTCCGGAACCTCGTTTTTTGAGCGCGTGAAAATGCCAGTGAAACCAGTTTTGGGCCGAAAAGTGGGTTTTTTCCCGGGTCAAAAAAACCCATTTCCGGAAATCAAATTTCGCGTTTTTTGGTCCGTACGTCCATTTTGTACCTCTATTTTAGCACGTGACAAAAAAATCGGAAGAAAAATGTCCGGAACCTCGTTTTTTGAGCGCGTGAAAATGCCAGTGAAACCAGTTTTGGGCCGAAAAGTGGGTTTTTTCCCATTTTCGGGGGTCGAAAAAACCCATTTTCGGAAATAAAATTTCGCGTTTTTTGGTCCGTACGTCCATTTTGTACCTCTATTTTAGCACGTGACAAAAAAAATCGGAAGAAAAATGTCCGGAACCTCGTTTTTTGAGCGCGTGAAAATGCTAGTGATCCAGTTTTGGGCCGAAAAGTGGGTTTTTTCCCATTTTCGGGGGTCGAAAAAACCCATTTCCGGAAATGAAATTTCGCGTTTTTTGGTCCGTACGTCCATTTTGTACCTCTATTTTAGCACGTGACAAAAAAAATCGGAAGAAAAATGTCCGGAACCTCGTTTTTTGAGCGCGTGAAAATGCCAGTGAAACCAGTTTTGGGCCGAAAAGTGGGTTTTTTCCCATTTTCGGGGGTCGAAAAAACCCATTTCCGGAAATGAAATTTCGCGTTTTTTGGTCCGTACGTCCATTTTGTACCTCTATTTTAGCACGTGACAAAAACAATTGGAAGAAAAATGTCCGGAACCTCATTTTTTGAGCGTGTGAAAATGCCAGTGAAACCAGTTTTGGGTCAAAAAGTGGGTTTTTTTCCATTTTCGGGGTTCGAAAAAAC